>PVKE010006081.1:0-55906 GCA_004027555.1 Craseonycteris thonglongyai
CCACCTGTGTGGAATGAAATCATGTCACAACTAATGATGTACAACTATGGAGACTGCTCTGGGCCCTCCTCCCTTTCTCTTTCTCTCTCTCTCTCTCTCTCATCTTCTCTGGAAGGAAGGGAGGGAGGGAGGGAGGGAGGAAGATGACTGAGTTAAAATGAGGCCCATAAGAAGAGAAAATTTGGACACACAAAGAAACACCAGGGATGCAGGTGCACAGAAGAAAAACCACACACATACAGGGAGAAGGTGGTCGCTGTGCATTACCGAGAGGGGCCTCAGAAAAAACCAAACCTGCCAATCCCTCGATCTCGGATCTATAGCCCAGAACTGTAAGAAAATAAATTTCTGTTATGTAAGCCCCCAGTCTGTGGTGTTTTGTTATGGTAGCACTTGCAGACTAACACAACCGTTATGCATGCACATGCCAGTATCTTCATGTAGACTGGAAGTTACTCCAGAGATAAGGCTGCATCTTATTCAGATGCCCCTCCCGGGGCCACATGGTAGCTGTGACTCAAACATGACATACTGAGTGAATGAGGAAGTTAATTTTCTACAAAGTATATAAACTTTTCAACTTGGAAGACATTTAAGTTTTTAGTGTATTCCCCTTTGTAACTAAGAGGACACAGTGAAGCAACTTACCAGGGAAGGGGCTGAGGCAAAAAGCCCAAGGCACTTCAGGAAGATTTTCACTCCAGTCGACAGCAACTAGCAACCATGTGAATGGGGCAAGGGGGCAGTTGGATCTCTCTGTTCTAAGAAACCAGGTGCTAGAAGAAATGCAACAATAATTGTCAGGCCTCCTCCTGTCAGCCCTGACCCCTGACACACCTGGAGGAGCAGTGCTTCCTCCCTCAGGGGGCAGGAGCCCCATCCCTGGCCTCCCCCTATCGTGGGCAAACACAAGGTCAGCATCCCCTCTGGGCCCCTGGGAGGGAATGGCCCCGGAGTTGAAGTCCCCTTCCCCCATTTTCTAAGGATGAAGAAATGGTTCAAGTACACCAAGGCATAAAACTGACGCTGCAGGCCTTGGCCAGTGACTTGCAGTTGTGCAATTACCTAGACGCGAGGCCATATTTTCCCAATTTGTTGAGAACTATATCATGTGGGAAAGAATTAAAAGGTTTACTAAGGTCAATACAAACATAATTTATTGCTTCCCCTCAGTCAACCAAGCTCTTCTACTTAGGTCTGTGCCTAGTTAGCCAAGCTGGTTATATCTCTGTCCACTCAGGGGCAAGGTCAAGGTATCAATTTACAAAATTGGTTACTTTCTCTCTGTGGCACAATCACAGATGACTACCCTAACAATTCAGTATTATTTTTGTCCCATGAGGAACCTGGAGACAAAACCTGTGTGGAAAAGCAGTACAAATCAAGGACACTGTTGGAAAACCACCTCAAAGTCGGTGAGGGGTACAGCAGTCAGGAACTTTAGAAAGGACTCAATTCTCAACCTTTAAGGACTAGTTCAAATTTCACTTACACTTTGAAAGCTTATATGAAAGCTATGTAACACTTGAATATTTTTACATATTAAAGTTAAATTGGCAAGTTGATTGTTTCTCTTTTAAAAATACATTTATTGTTTTATTTAGGTATCTTTTCAGTCACCTCTGAAATCTTCAGGATGTTTGTTTCACACTCTGCGGTGACTTTTCCCAGTTCTTCCTTAACCATAGGGTGTTGATGGTCAGGACCTGTAGATTTGAATACCACCAGATCTGTTATCTAAGCCTTCACAAGGTCTTCATACCTGTTTGGTTTTCTGCCCGCCCATCATTTATATTATCTGTTCTGGTCTCCAGCTCCCAGTTGACCAAATGTAAAACCTAAGGTTAAAACCAAATAGCTTTGTTTTCTCCTACAAATCCTCTCTCCTCATAAAATCAAATCCCATTTCAGTTTTTCTTCTTGGCTTGATCTTTTCCTTGCTTAGACTGTTCTGATTTCATCCCTAACACACCCACACTATTTTTAAAGTCCTCCTTGGTAACCTGACCTAATTCTACCTTTGGAGGCATTCCAATGATGGTGCGCAAAAGTATCATTTTATTTTGAAAATTATAAATATCATAGATAAATATTCTATTCAATACAAAACCAGGAAACAAAATGAGTTTCTAAATAAAGTATTCTTTGCCTCTTTCCAGAGCAATCACTTCATAAATGAATAACACACCATCTTATAGCTTCTTCACATTTTCCTAGGTAAAGAGACAAGGTAAAACTTTCTATTGAAAATCCAACCTAAAGAAGAGAATAATTTGCACACCTGAGAAAAAATGTGTAAAGAGCTGTCAAATCAAATGTAAACAGAATTAAAATCAGCACTAATATGTGTGATGTCTGTGGGCTCCAGTACCTGAGTAAGTTTTATTTTGCTGGTCTGCTACCAAACGTGTTTAGCTTAATGAAACACTTATGAATGTACTGCTGAGTTAAACATATGTTACAAGAAAATTACAATATAATATTAAGGATATTCTATGCATCTCCTTTAATTAAAAAGAAGGGTCATTCTTAAATATTAAAAACATAATTATTCTAAATTAAATAAGATGATGCCAACTTGTCTGCCTAATAACGTTCATTAGAACACTGAAAACACTGCTCAATAGCTAACAATTGTGTTAAACTTATGTTCCATACAGCACCTAGAACAAAGGTTGGTAGCTATAAAAGTAAATATCAGTTAATAATTTATTTTTCATGTTATATTTAAAATTACAGGTAATCAACCAAATAAAAATGTTTCTATACACTTGCCATGTAGTTGTGTACAATTTATTTTAACTTTGCAACTTTATATTAATATTTATTTTCTGCCTTCAGTGTTCAAATAATCTTTTTAAAAGAAGTCACACAAATGATTAGCTAGCTAGCTAAATTAGTATGAGAAACAAATTTCAATTGATAGCACTTAGAACATATTTTTATAACACGCTCTAGTTTTTTTAAGCCAAGATGAAAATTACATGTGAATAATTCAAATATACATTTCTAGCCACTATGTTTCTTCACACTTGTTAAAAATTGTTTCTGGATTATAAACTACTTATATTTTACAGAGACTATATTTCCTTACTCTGCACACATAAAGAAGTGATATAATGACATATATAAACTGGACAATTAAGTCTGTTTATTCATTGATGAGACTGGATGATATTTTATGTACATTAAGCCCAGTCAAATCCCAGTCAAATGCTGGCAAAATATCCACCATACTCAGAATAAGCCTAATTTATAAGGTGATAAAAGACTTTGCTCAAAACTCTCAAAAGAATTAAAATGAATTTTACTTTGAAATGACTTTTCTGCCCAACCAGTTTCCAGAACACATTAACACACAGCTTTTTACACAGTGTTTTTCTCCCATGAATCTGGACAGGCCTTCATAAACATTAATTAATTCTCACTGTCCTTATGACGCCCACTTCCCAGCACAAACCATAAGCTACTTTGGGTGGCGCGTCCGACGCTATAGATGCTATAATTACATAACAGTTCTCCAGCCACTGCTCATCCATGGGGCTCATGTACACTCCAGTGGATCCTCACCCTGCAGATCAAACAGTCTAGTCTGCAAAATGCCCAGATGGGCACCTTAGCATTCAGTCCTTACTGGACTGGGACCACAAGGCTCCCTCTAAACACCAGGCCAGGCTCTGGACCCTTAGCTGATTTGAGCATTGTCTGGCATGGGGAAGTTTCTGCTTTTGAAAGTTTTCAACAACAGGAGTTTGTTACCCATTTAAACCAACAGAACAAAGCTAATAAATTCAAAGGTGTAGGAACTAATTTCTTCTATATAATTGATGCCCAAGCACCCTAAGTTAATAGAAAGATAGTAAATAATAGTACATGGTAAAATGCTCCTCAAAAGACCGAGGATAGCCAAATGAGTTAACTGAAAAATGCCTTTGGGACCACAGGCTCAGACGTATCTTAAAAGGCTGAATGGGACTAGTTTTGCCACCTTTAATTCAGTATATTTAAGTCTTCTCTCTGACCTCAAATTATAACACATACAGAACTGGTTTTCTCTTCTCAGTGCAGACAAACTCCAGTGTTTTCTTCTGTCAACTTCTTAACTTTACAGAGAGGCGACTAGACTACAACAAATTTTAATTTGCCTTATTGCAATCTTTTGTCTAGTTAGGATAAAACATGTAGTATCAGTGTAATAGGAGGGCATATATTTTGTGTTCTGCTCTTTACATTTAATATTGCTCAATAAACACAAGCCTAGGTATTGATGTAAATTATACTATTGTCACTTTGAACAACCAACAAGATTGTTTTCAATCTTTTGTTATTATAACCAGTGTTGATATCAATTTATTGAGAAAAAATACTGTTTTCCTCTTCAGATTATTTTTAGATGTGTTCCCCAAAGTGTCAAAGAATTTAGAGAAATTTATACTTTTTATTGCAGGTTACCTGTAGCCCTCCCACCCCCACCCTCAGCCCCATCCCCCACCCCCAAAGAAAATTTATGGATCCATTTACAGAAACATCAGCAACTGATGGGCATCATTACATGAGCTGCTTAGACTAACATTTGAGCTGCAGTGTAAACTCTAACTTGTATTAATTTGCACTGTAACTGCTAAGTGACAATGTGCATTTTTTTAAGTGATAATTTAGCATCTGTATAGTAGACTCAGTTAACTACCCTGTTTCCCCGAAAATAAGACAGTGTCTTATATTAAGGTGTGCTCCCAAAGATGCGCTAGTCTTATTTTCAGGGGATATCTTATTGTTCCATGAAGTAGGTCTTATTTTCGGGGGATGTCTTACTTTCGGGGAAACACAGTAGCACCCATGGGGAATGGTAGATGCCTGATGAATGTGAGCAGACTCTCCCTTAAGCAGAACTCAAGCAACAGCCACTCTCAAGCAACCGGCAAAATCTCTAGTAACTGACAAAAAAAAATGTTGCAGGGATTTCTTTTTTTTTTTTTTTTTTTTTGCGGGGTTTCTTGAGAGTACAGGTTGTTCGAGTTCCAATGAACGGAAAGTCTACTGTTTGTTTTTTTGTTTTTTGGGGGTTTTTTTGCACAAAGAAAATATTTTGTGAAATCTGAAATACTTTCTTTTCCTCTTTGTCTCCTTCATCTATCTTTATCTCTACCTCTCTCTCTCTCTCAAGCTCTCTGAATAAAATTATATTGCATGTTTTTTAAATGGCAGACATTTCTTCTGGAGACACTATGATCTAAGGAATACAAGTAGACCAAGGTTTTGACTCTCATGGAGCTTTCATTGCAATGAAGAGATGATGCACATACATACACACAGACAGACAGAAAATTTCATATAACAGTCAATGAAGAACCAGACTGAATCCCACGGTTGACATCATTGTACTGGACAGAGGAAGCTGTTTAGAGTAGCTCATCAGAGAAGCCCTCACTGAAAAGGAAACACTTGAGTCGGTAACTTAATAACAAGGGTAACCTTGTGAAGATTTTGCAGCGGAATCTTCTAGGCAGAAAGAACAGCAGACAGAAGAACATCCAAGTCAGGAATGAACATACGTGATGGTTAAACAATAGAAAGAAGGCTTGTGTGGCTGCAATCTAATTAACAGAGAAAAAAGAGTCCTGAAGTACCCTCAGAGAGACAGGCAAGGGCCAAATCATGCAAAAGTTGTGTCAGGTTAAGGATCTGTGGGACAATAGTGGGTACTATGGTCAAATAAATTGAGGTATCACGGCATTGACCAAAGTTAAGCAGGTTTCTCCCTATGGGAATTCTCAAAGCCTTTAAAATGTGAATGTTCAATGTAAATTTCTAAGAAGGTGATACAGTTCTCAGGGTTTCCCAAATATATTTGGTCACAGCATTCATTATTCCGCAGAGGAGCTCTTGAGACTACAGTTTTAAGGAAAATATTTTAGAAAACACTGGCCAAAAGAGTCTACCACTTTCAGGTCTAATCCAGTCTGCCATCTATTTTTGTATAGCATGAACTAAGAATAGTTTTCACATTTTTTAAATAGTCCTTTAAAAAAATCTAAAGAAGATTTTATAACATACGAAAATAAAATGAAATTCATATTTCTATGCCCATAGATAAAGTTTTATTGGGACTCAGCCATGTACATTTGGTTATTCTTCTCTATGGCTGTGTTTGTGTAACAATGGCAGAGCTGAGTAGTTGGGACAGAGACCTAAGGTCCACAAAGCCTATAATACTTAATTCCCGGCCCTTCATGGAAAAAGTTTGCCCACGTTTGGTCTAAAACATCTGTTTAGTTACGGTACTGTACTTTGATTATAAATCTTCACATGGGCCTTGGATTATAGCCACAATTGATATATTTTATAGTGAATATTTATCAAGTACTTGTCCTATTTCATACTCCATTGTTTTGCCCTATATATTTATTATATATTGTTATAAACTTTCAATAACTTCCACTTTCAAACTCAGTTTCTTCACCTTTAAAAATACATTCAATTTCTTAAGTAGTTAATATATGTTTCTTTGATAGGTTGGATAATAAGCAATTCCATTTTATCATACTTAAAAGTAAGTTATGATTAACTCTTTAATATGTTCAGACATTTTTGTAGTTTGGTATAATGTACATGTCCGTATTAAATCACTTTTACCAGTTACTCATTTAACCTAGCATTTCTGAGTAATTGCTGTTCCTACTCCTATATTGCTTCTAGTTTGTTAGATGTTAAGCTCTAATAATATATTTTTTTAATATTTATTTATTTATTTATTTATTTTGGCAGAGGAAAGAGAGAGATATATATACAGAGACAGAGAGAGAACTGAAATGGGGGAGCTCCCAGTTCAGCATATGGTTCCACACGGGCTGGGGCCGGGACTCGATCCTCAGTCCCCGGTGCTGCAAAGTGAGCGCTTAACCCACTGAGCCATCCCGGCTTCCCCTCTAATAATATTTTTAATCTGTTTCTGAGCTGTTTAATCCACTGATCTCTTTTTTTTTCTGTTGATAACCAATATCAAAGGTTTCTTATCATTTTAATTTTACAACATATTTTTATATCTGCTAAGGCCAGTATACCATTATTTGAGGGTGTCTTCTCCTATCTGAATATCTTCAGTTTCATAAAATATGTTTAAGGATATTTTAGTGTTGCATTAAATTAACCTAGGGACCATTTTCATTTTCATTATAACAATTTCCCACCAATGGTCAAGCTTCTATCTAAAAGATATCCATTGTTTTTTCCCCCATAAGTTTTCTCTCGGATCCCAGCTCCGGCCCATGCAGACCCATATGCTGAACTGGGGTGTGCCCCCAGTTCAGTTCTTGCTGGGGCCTACTTGGGAGCCCCCGACCCAGTTCCTGCCCAGCGCAGGCCCACGCCCACCTGTGGAGTGAAACTATATGGAAAACTAATGTCAACTATGGAGACTGCTCTGGGCCCTCCCCCTTCTCTCTCTCTATCTGTCTCTCTGTCTGTCAAAATCCAATAAAAATAAATCTTTAAAAAGAGTGTCTCAGTATGATTATGCAGGGATGTAATCAATTCCTTATAAATTCATGTTAATCTTAGTAGGCACTTACTTTTATGTTTAAAATTCTGGGTACTTATATTTAATTATGGATGTACAACCTGAATATACTTTTCTAGTAAACTATTCTCAAGAAAACCTAAGCCCCTTCTTGACACCCCACCCCCCACCCACCGTCATACTCTCCTCCCCAGGGACATGGGTCTCTTAAAGAAGACCATAAATTGTGTCAATGGAGGGAACATTGCAGAGGAGACCAAAGATCATTTTTGTCTTGCTTGTCATTCTCTTCTTCCAATATTTCCCTACAGATGCTATTGTTAAATATGCCATGACTTGTCATACAACATCATTGATCTTAGAGAGATATGACTAAAATTAGATTCTCCCACAAATGCTCAACATGTAGCAGTTTTCAACTCAAAATCACAGTTTGGCTTCTAGCAGCAAATCTTTTATATTTTTGTAATTGCCCCTTCTTATTGACAGAGCTTATTAAAGGCCTGGTTTCTTCCCTCAGATCCCTGTGACTAATCTCCCAATTTGGAAATAATAGACATGTTAAAAGAAGTACCAATAGATCCCAAGCTAATTAGAGCCTGGGAGTGTTCAATCTTCTAGAACGCTAAAAAGTCCCCTTTATTTATAGTAGTGGGTCTCTAAGGTGGGGCATATTTGGTTGACATAAATTATGAGCTAAGTAATAATTAAATAAACAATACCCTATATATAGTGTAGATCCTCAGAGACCTCTGATTTAAATGCATAGATGAGTTTAGATAAAACAAGTAGGACAGCTAAGTGCCAAACATAATATCAAGATAAATTTGTATAATTTCCATGCAAAATGTCATCAATATATTAAAAATCTTTTCCCTGACTTATTTGGTTTGTTTGTTTGTTTGTTTTATTAAAAATAAAATGTGATGTCTATAAAGAAGAGGAGGGAAGATTTGAGTGACGTTCATTTGTTTTCCTAGAATTTCACCTGCAAATCTATACTACCCGGCCAAAACAAACAATGCTAGCCAAACTGCCCTCTCAGCAGCTGGATGCTAAACACTCCAAGTCTTCATCTGGAAAAACTGGTCAATCTCAAGATAGATAATGAGCAAAATAGTCTGAAGTTTTAGAGTTTAGGGGAGGGGAAAGGTTGATCAAACCCACTTAATCACACTCCCGAGTTTTGAAAGACTGTGGGAAAAGTGACTCTCCTGGCTCAATGTGCCCACCCCCTCCTTTCCAGCTAAATGGAATGCTTTGCTATGCAAATAACAAGTCTGATCTCAGAGGAAGGACTCAGGATACTAAAGGAACTCACCTTTTGGAAGTAAATTAACTCTTTTAAGGTACCATTGAACAAATTACTTCTCCATGCTCTAAAAGTCTGCCTAGAGCCCTAAAACCTCAAACTCGCCGGAGATTAGTTTGCTTTTTCGAGGGTCAGGCCTCATAAAGACTGGAGTCTCTTTGGAAAAACATCTTTTGTCTGCCCTAGTTAAGGTATACAAGAGAAGCATGTGGAAATCACTCAGCAACTCAGCATTTGTGTTTGACCCCAAACTACTGGAATCTGAAGGTTGAAAGTGTCAAGGTCAGTTCGGAGACTAGTAACCTAACTGTTTGAATAGGTTTCAATTTGGTAATTACTGTATTTAGATAATTCTTCCTGCCTTTCCCATCACCATCAATCCCCAAGAAAACTGGTGCCAATAGTCAGGGTAAGAAAATGAGAAAAACACATTAAATCCTGCAATAAATTGCTCTTCTCAACCAATGGCTTCTGAGAGTACGAGACAGAAATCTTTTAGCACATTTTTTCTTCTCTGGGTCACAGCTGATTTTCTCCAGGTCCCAAGATGACTACATCAGGCCATACAAGTTCTCCAATGTAACATTTTCTGAGCCCTGGATGTCAACTAAACCACTTTTAAGAATACTTAAAGTGTACAAAGGAGCATTCTGTTTAGTGCTGGGACCACAGCATTCAAGAATAGCATTAAGAAATCAATAAGAACCTTAATGAAATTTGAAAGTGATGCCCACAGCCAGGCTGCTTTATAGTACCTGAGGCTAACTAAGTTTTATATCCTCCATACTTTCACAAAAGAGGGAAGGTGATCCACATCAACATATGTGTAACCCATACATTTGATATTTAAAACATATTAATGTTACATTTCTCTGAAATTTTTTTAAAATGACAAAATAAAAGCTATATGAAAATAAGTAACTACATGGGCAAACATTAACAAAGAACATAGAAAGATATAAATTGTTATTTTTTTGGATGATGTGACTGTAAGCCACTTTTCTTTCTTATAAAATACTTCTAAATATCATTTTAATAAAAACTAGAAACAATAGGAGGAAAGACATAGTTGCATCAAGCAACTGAAATGAGATACTACAGTTGCACATTAAATACCTGGGTCTGAACTTTCTGGAAGTGAAGTTAACACTTTGGGTCATATAGTTCTTATTGACCAGTTATAGATTCATAAGTCAGTTCTCAAAAGATACACATTTTTCTACTTCTGAATCCTAGGGACATTGGGTATAGCATCAAACATGCCTGCTATTATCCTTGAAAAAGAGCATTTCATTATTTTGCATAATAATCAAAAGAAGACTAATGTAAGTTGAAGTACAGTTAAAAAATTCTCTCTCTCTCACACACACACACATCTTTGGACTCTTCCCCTGGGTCCTAACAGCTTCCAAAACCAAATGATAATCATCATTCAGCTTGAGATGAACACAGTTATATCTTTTATCAACTGAATCACAGGCAACTATGTGCAGGATGGAGTCAGTTGCTGGTACCAGAGAGGCAGAGAAACAAGATCAGGAGCAAACAATAGAACCCAATGTTTTAAACTTTCCATCATTGTGCTTTGGATCCTCCAGGAAATTATCTGCTGGCCAGGCGTCAGTTAATAAAACAAAAAATAAATAACCATAATTTTTTTGATAAAGTAATGACAACGAAACTATACAAAACTAAAATCTACTGGCACCTTGGCTGGGGGGTGCAAAGATTGGGAATGGGGGCTTGTGGTTTTCAAATATTTTTGTTAGAAAGCAACTTATAAAAAGTCAAGAGAGATCAATGAGATATTTTCTTCAGAAAATAGGGCAACACTGACTTGAAAACTGGACTTAAGTAATTCTCATTAGTAACATAACTCAGCAAATTACTGTTCCATCTTGTCTTCTTTTCCTATAATTTTACTTTGAAGTCAACATTTCTGAATTCTATAGTATTATATTTTCTGAAGAGTTTACTCTGAGTAACATAACTGCATTTATATTTTCATTCAGAGTTTTTTAGAGAATATTTTGAAGAGAGAAAAAGCAGAGGTGATTGAAACTTGTTTCAGTTAATATCTTAAGAAGTGACTTAGGAATAGTGATTTCAAATAGCTTCCTCTATGAGAAAATGATCTAGGTTTTATTCTAGGATTGAATAAACGTTGCACACCTTGAAGTTTTTGTCTTTCAAATTTGGGTTTTGTTTGTTTTTTTTTTTAATATATTAGAACAATCCAAATTAGTTCCTAAAACCAGCCACTTATCTTCATTGGTGTCCATTGCAATTTTGAACCTTTGTTTATTCTGCCACTAAGTGTTGAAAGCACAGAGCCTTGCGATCCCACCGGGGCCACATTTCTAACCACTCTGAATTTATTTCCAGCTAAATTTTCAGAATTGTGCAGTCTATCTCAAATGGTCCGCCTGAATAATCCTTCATCAATTCTAATTTGGCAGTCCACCAAACATCCTAAATTCCTCCAGGGAATAGTAATAGCCTGATTCTCAGGTAATGTAAGGTCATCAACGTTGCTTTTACATTGTTCTTTCCATTTTAAAAAGAGAATGGGTGTATATTTTACACAATTTGCTCTGTGTTGAAGCAAAAGTATCATTAAGGACAGTACGGAGACTTGGGCCTCAAGCTTTATTTTCAGGTTCACCTTAGGGAGGGATCACCATTCTGAGCTCTGGATTTCTAGGTGGCAGGTAGGGGGTGTGGGCACCGTGAGTCCTTGGGCCATGGGCCCAGAGGAGGTCATCTGAGGTGCTGTCAAGTATTACGGGCTTAGCAACTCACTTGTGAAAGAAATCAGCCAACTCCACACATGCACACCTCTTCCATTGCCCTTTCCTCCCCAAAGGTTGGAGAGGGAGGACGTGGTGGCAGTTGGGACGAGCACCAGGCCCTGGCCTCCTGAGGAGGCTGGGACCGCGGCTCCGGGGACGTACATGCAGGTCTGACTCTCCGCGAGTGGGTCTGTTCCCCACTCTCTACGCCTCCATTCAATCACTCCAAGATGCGGGTCCACTGTGACTTCGGTGCAAGGAGACTCGATCCCTATTTTCTGCTGTCTCTCCGCCCCCCCCCCCCCCGCGTCCTCGCAGCAGAAAACACCTAAAGTTCTCGACGCCTCTTACACCCCTCCACCCGATGAGCTTACACCCCTGACTGCACAGCTCTGCGCGGCCGCTTGACCCCCTTTCACGTTAAATGTGCCGAGCACCCGCCCGCAGGACCCGCGTGAGCTAATCAGATCCGTCTGTCTTTGCAGAGTTTCACCTGAACCCGGGTCTCGGAGGGCGGAGTTGCTGGACGGGTGTTCAGCTCGGGCGGGGGGCAGGAGGGGGGCCTGAAATCTGCCATCTGGCTGGCGACCGGGCTGAGCGGAGGCCGCCCGCGGTGCCTCTCCAGCGCGGCCGCCAGGTGCACCTTCTAATCCCCGGCCAGGAGGACGCCCCCTGGCGCCCCTGCGGTCGCGGGGCCTGGGAGCCCCGGGAGCAGGCGGGGGCGGAGCCTGTCGGCGGGACCTTGAAATCCATCCAAGGCTGCGCGGTGACTGGGGTCCGCCTGCGCCGCGGCTGCCCCGAGCCCTCTCAGTGTGGCGCTGCCCGGTGGCCAGGGGGTGGTGGAATGAAGCACGGTCAAGAGAGAAAACAAAGTCAGCAGGTCACCTGGCAGGTTCTGAGCCAATTATGCAACGAAAGCCGGGGCCTGTGTGATGCGTTCCACCACCACCTCCCTTTCTTTTTTTTAAGCTCCCAGGAAGCCGGTTCCAGTTTAAGGGTTGGGCAGGGATCAACCAAGCAATTCCTCTGATGTGGTTACGATTTGCTGAACTCCTCAAGAGCGATTGTCCCTCCCCATCTTTCTTTAAGTAATAGGAACATTACTGGGGAGGTGGCGGTGGGGGGCATATGAAGGGGGAAATGGCAGCCTTGACCCAAAAGCAACGCCGAGAATCACCCTATAACTTCCTTAACGTACTGAGTCGAGCATTGGCCCAAAATATAAAAGGCTGAATCTTTAATTAAATCATCACACACATTCAATTCCTTATCTCCAGGGGCCTCAGCACTATGCCCTCAAACAGAATTTAAAGAGTTAAAGCTGGCCATAGCTTGTTGTTTTTCATGCTAACATTGTGGTATTAGGACTATTTTGTTAACTAGGTATATGCAATTCACAGAATTTCACGGTAAATTCCCCAGACCAAATATTTGGCTGAACAAATAAACAACATTATCCATTCCTGAAAATAAGCCAGTAGAAGGAGAGGGAGGTTGTGGGGAGGGTGGTTGCTAGAAAGTGACCTGAGCCAGGCAGCCACTGGGCTCAGGACTCACCCTCTGCTCGGATAATTTGTCCAAGTGCTAGAGATCTGTAGACTCCTTTTCAATGACACGGACATTTCAGAAAGTTGCTGGAAATCGGGCAAAACAAAACGAGGCCGCCTGAGGGAAACCCATAATGGGCTTCCCCTAAATGATTTATTCGACCTCCATACCATTAGTCAAAGGGGCAGCGACCTGGGGGGGCTAGAGGAGGGTGGAGTATCCCTCTTTGCAGGGAGTTTTGGAGGAACTGTGAAGTCTTGCTGCCTTTGCCTGGGGCTCTGATCTCCTCTCTCCACCTGTGCTCTCTGGGGAGCTGGGGCTTTGGCAACCGCTCCACTTCTATTTTTATTGGTTTCTACTAAGCTGCTCCTTTTGGAGGATTGTAGGACTTCAGTAATTAAAAACAAAAATGAATCCTGCTTCAACCACCCCACCCCCAAGAGCACATGGAAGAGTGTGTGTACATGAACACAGGGAGTGCACACACACCGACACTCGTGTGTACACCTTCACAGTGAAGAAACGTACTTCTGTCAGCCCACCCCACACAGACTATACAAAGACACTGCTTTGCCCCAAACCCATCCAAGTCTATGTGTGTGTGTGTGGGGGGGGGGGATGCACACATAATGAGCTTAAGCAGGCTAGAATTCCAGGGCTTTAGTTGCTGATGGCAAGAAAGAAAAAAAGCAAAGGTCTCTCCTCAGATCCTCTTAGCCACTACATCCATGTCATTTTAGAAAGCCATTTCTCTACCTAGCTGGCAGCCTTTGAGAGAAACTGTCCTAACACCTACCCATTTTAATTTTAGCCAAAAATTGAGCTAGAATTCTCCTTGAAGAAACCCTGGTTCAGAACATCACCGTCTCCCAAGTGTATCACTTTCTGCCCAGCTCCAGGGAAGGGGGATGGATGGGCAGCACAGAGGCAAGGAGAGCTGGCACTTGACCCAAGAGATTCTATACAATGGAACATTTTTACAGTGCCTACTTAACAATTCTGACTCTTCAGTATCTGACCCAATGCCATCTCCAACCGTCTAATCCGTTGTAATTGTGAACTTGATGAAGGCCATGTGGGGAATAGGACACAAGGGAAAGTCACGAAACACTGGAGAATTCCACCATGTGGTATTTTAAAAGTCACCAAACTTTTTGAAGGTATGGCACATTAATTATTTTATTGGCTAAAACCCGCTTCTCAAAACAAACAAAAAAAAATACCAAACAAAAAAAACCTGTTAAACACACACATTAATATGTGAATGTGCACATAAGTTTTGGATTGAAAATATAACACTGGAGTTTGTAATTACTGGAGATACCCTGGGGTATCATAAAAGCAGAGGTAGGAATCATCTCCCAAGATTTGAGACTCTTGTCCATCACACTTGGTTGGGATGCACTTCTAACAGGTGAACAAAAACAGAGGATGTACTGGGAACCCAAAGCTGAATCTTTAACATGGCTTACTCCTTTTATTTCATTGTTTCTTCAAGGCATGTGTCATCCAGATGGAAGAAGATGCTGCATCCTTGTTAACATTAAATAGAAATGGAAAACAATTCACCCTGACAATAACCATCTCTCTACCATCAGTTTACTTCCTGTCTCTCAAACTTAACCACCTCCAGTTATCACCATCTGACTTCCATTCTGTCCCCAGTCCCACCTCAACAGGAAAAAAAAAAAAAAAAAAAATTCTTATTCAAAAGAAATGGGGCAGGAAGAAAGGATTAAAGAGAAAAAGAACAAAAAATATAGTTTACCTTTAAAATAATGACTCATTTTATTTTTTTCTTTTAATACGTAGTTATAAATATATTTTGTCAAAATATATGATCAATATGGTCAAAACATTTGCACGTAAAGTCATAAATAAGGTCAAGGTGAATGTTTAGGATTTTTTTAATTTTTTTTTTTTTTTTTTTTTTTTTTTTAAAGATAAAAGTCCAGCTATAAGGAAGGAGTCTGTGTAATGTGTGGGTGAGTGGATGGGAATGGGAATGGGAGTGTGTGTGTGTGTGTGTGTGTGTGTGTGTGTGCGCGTGCATGTGTGTCTCCGAGGACTGCTGCTCTCAGCGGCACCCACACCCCTCCACTACCATCTCCTGATAGTTTTTCAGTACCACCTTGTCATACTCATCCAGGTATAGCATGGAGATGGCACTCAGTTCAGTGGGAACACAACAGGCTTTGGGGATACTGGAATTGACTGAGTTGACCAGGGTCTGCACAATGGCATGGTTTGTTGAGTTGAGGTGGTCAGCCAGTGGAAAGGGGCAGTCCCCATGGCAGTAGAAGGCCTGGTAGCCTGGTGGGGCCACAATCCAGTCATTCCAGCCCACATCGCTGAAGTCCACGTAGAGTGAGTGGCGCCGGCAGTTCTTATTCTTCTTCCGGGCCCTCTGTGGGTGATGCTTGGGGCTCCGCTTGGCCCTCCGCCTTTGGGTCAAGGCATGTCCCCGGCCATCATGGCCAAAGGTGACCAGGAGGGGCCGGAGCTGGGCCCAGTCCCCACTCCCTTGAGGTAACGATCGGCTAATCCTGACATGCTGGCCCTGGTGGGTCTGATGGAGGTGAGTCACCTCAATGGCTAGCCCATAGTTTGGCTGTTTCTCCCGGGTCCAGCGAAGGACTGCAGGGCTCACATCAAAAGTTTCCCACCGCGTCACATTGTGGTGGACCAGTCTCGTGTCCAGTAGTCTTGTGATGAGGTGCCCGGGCACCGCTTCTGCCGGGGGCTTCATAACCTCATAAATGTTTATTCGGTGGAAGCCCTGCTCCCAGTCAGGGCCCTGCTCCACCTGCTCCCGGAAGAGTCGAAGCTCTGCAGAGGAGATCATCTCATTCTCTGGGATGCTGCTGAGGTTAAAGAGGAAGCGAAAAGCAGAGTTTTCCCTGGTTCCTGGGATGTTCTCCAGATGTTCTAGGCACAGTGGGGAGGGAAAGAAAAAGGAAACAAAAAAAAAAAAGCACATGAACTTTTTTGAGAGACTGACAAGTCAAGAAATAGCTAAGAGTTGGGTGATGAGTGGAGAATTCTGCTTGCATAGTGGAAGCCTACTTGGGGGAAATAAGCATATCTTTTCATTTGAAGGAGCAGATAAATGGGGCTGCTCAAACTCAGTGAAACTTAGCTAGCATTCAGCAAGCACCAAAGACAGAAAGTATCTCCCAAGCTCCTTTATATGTCTAATAATTTCCATGTGTCAACTCCTTACTCCACCACCATCAGACTCCCCTTTTAAAGCCCTCTTGGCTTTGTGTACACAGTTTTCTTTACAAGTGGTTGTAAAGAAAACGAGGGGCCAACAGACCAGAGGCAGGAGGAAACATGCACACAGCCACCCTCTCCTTCTTCTTCCACTTTCGAGTATGTTACTAAACATTTCCCCAGTGATCTTGGAAACACAGAGCATGCCTTGTTGATCATGTTACAGAGGGGAAAATAAATTCCAACACAGTAATGATGCTGGTGGATTAATAACTCAGATTTACTTTGGAAAAGAAACATCCGCTAGGAAACATTCAGATCGGATTACAAGGCCCCTATTGAATAAACCTGACAAACACACAGCTGTAACATTAAATTCAGTAGGTGCTTTGGAAAAAAAAAAAAAAAGTGGGCAGAAAACCTGGCAGAAAAGGCTTTGATATAGCAAAAACACACGGCTGGGGCTAGCCCACGACAGGGGTGTCATTCCCCTTCACCAGGCCCTCCCCTCTGTCTCTCCGAAAAATAAATTTAGTTACAGCTCTGGAAATTCTTGGAGGTAGACAGCTCTGTTCCCCAGCCTCCTGGATTTGGGGCTTTGATGTAACCTGAACTCTTCTCCCCCAGGGCTTCCACGACCCCACCAGTGAGCCCCACTGCTCAGCCCCACCCCCCAGACTCCCCGCAGGGACTGACCTTCGTGGTGGAAGCTCCTCACGGTGTTGGCCCGACTGGCGGGGCGTTCAGGGTACTCCAGAGCAATGCTGTGAAACTGCTCTTCCTCCTCCTCCTCCCCAGACTGCAGCCGGTACAGATCCCGCATGTAATCCGGGATGACGGCGCTCTTGCTAGGCTGCGGGCGGCGGCGCAGCCCGAACATCTGCAGAAGTGTAGCCTCGAAGTCCCGCAGGAGCTCATGGCTCTGCCCTGAGCGGCGTCCTCCCACGTGGCCCTGAATCTCGGCGACTTTTTTCTTCCCCGTCTCAGGTATCAAACTAGCATGGCTCGCGCCTCCTAGCAGGACTTGGCATAATAAAACGACCATCAGCATTCGGTTACCAGGAATCATGGTGTCTCTGGGGAGGGGGAGGAGGTGGAAGGTTAAAGAATAAATAAACACCAATAACTAGAGAGAAAGAGAGATGTCTCTGCATATGCATTTGGGCCAGAGATAGGAGGTCAAGATGGGAAAGAGGTCAGAAAGATCAAGTTTGTGTCTTCTCCCTCACACACCCCCATCATGACCAGCTGAGGCCATGCAAGGCCTGAGAGGAGGAATTGCCCTGTAATTACTCGGTCTCACTTGTTTACGGCAAATAACCCCAAATCAGATAGTCTCCATCCTGTTCATCTTTTTCTGTCTCAACTGCTATCTAAGCCATGATCTCAGCTTGGCTTCTTCAAGGATAAACAGTTAACATGGAAGGAGTAAAACAGGGTGGGGGAGGGAGAATTCACATGCCATCGCTCCCCACTTCAGACCTTCAGGCCTCTCTCCCTCTTCCCCCACCCCCGCCCTCCTCCTCCTCCTCCCCTCTCCCAGCCCAACTTCCACAACCTCCAGCTGGTTCGGGGCAAGAGGCAGGGGAAGCAGAGAAGCGGGGCCAGGGCGAAGGCACGCGGCGGGGTCCATCGGCCGAGGCGGAGAACGTGGTCTGGGAGCTAAGTGGCTTGAGGGTTTATTTCCCTGCGGCTGATGAATCTGAAATGCTCCGCCAACAGCGTCTGCTCGTGCCCGCTCGCTGACTCCCAGGAAAGGGGGTGGGGGGTGATTCTCCAACGACCTCTGTGAGTTTTGACAAGCAGCTGGGAACGCAACAAGAGGGCCACGGGCACACCCCATTCAGGTGGCGGGCAGGGGGCTGGCCAGCCAATACGGTACAACGTGGGACTGCGGACCTCGCATTTCTGTAGTCCCCGCTCGTTTCCCTGGCTTGCAACGCCCGGGATCTGAGAGTGTTAGTGCGAGCCGGCAGCACTTTAAACAGAACCCGCACGATGAGAGCGCCGCGGCTGCAGGGCCAGGAAGCAAGCGACAACTCTGCCAGAAAGTGGAGCGTGGGCTCTGGCGGGGAGGTCCGACGGGAGGGGCAGCGGGCCAGCAGGGGTGGGGAGGGCAGGACGAATTCTCGGGAGGGGGAAGGAAGAGGTGTCTACTCACTGACAGAAAACAAGGCATATAATAACAGTCCATGATTCTTGACAGCCAATCTGGAACAAACTTGCTGGAAAGGCTCAGAGAAGCTGCGGCAGCGCGTTGCTCTGGATGGCACTGAGGAATGGCTCCTAAAATGAATATTTGAATATAATGAGACTCTGGCGCAGACCGGCTCTGTTTTTCTTCCAGCCCCTCTGAGTCACGTGAGCGCGAAGGCCCCGCCCCGCGCAAGGAGGAGCCCGCGCCCCCTCGCAGCGGCGGGCGGCGAAAGGGCCCCGCCAGCGCCCCGCAGCCCCGCCCCCTCCTGGAGAGGCCAACCACGGAGCCTGCGGCCCCAGCCGCCCGCGGTCCGGCGGCGACCTGCGGATCCTGCGGCGGGTGCCCCGGCGCGGCGCGCCGAGGACGTGACCCTCGCCTCTACCTGAGGCGCTCAGGGCGTCGGGCCGGTCCCTGGCGCCAGTGGCCTGAAGCCGAAGGCGCATTGCAAGGACTGTCTGTGCCTTGCGGCGCGAACCCGGCTCAACCGGCCCCAAAGCAGGGGCAGCGGAGTCTCAGCCGCTCAAAGCCTCGCCACCAAGGGGCACTTGAAAAGGAAAGCGCTGAGCAACACCCCCCAGCGCGCGCACCCCGCCGCCTGCTCCCCGGGGTCCCCTGCTTCCAGCGACAGCCAGTCGCCCCCTGGGCGAACGCCTGCGAGACGAACTGGGCAGCCTCGTTAGCCCCCAGCCCAAAGCGCAGAGCCTGTCACGCACAGGGTCAGAGCTGGTTGGTGGCGACCCGGTGGGAATGTGGGGAGAGAGTGGCCGGGAGGCGACTTTCTCCGGCTCCATTACGGAGAGAGTCTCCGCACCGCGTCGGCCTCGGCGTCCCCCACGACCCACAAGCATAAATCCGCAAAGAACGCTGTCGGCGGGGACCCTCACGGCGGACGGCGGACTCCAAAGGAGGCGTCGCCGCCGAGAGGGTTCCACACGTTTCAGGTCTTCATGTCGCCGAGGTCTTACAATTCCCGACCGGGCACAGAAAGGAAATCTCACCAAGTTCCCAGGAATCGAAAACACCGTGAACAGCTCTCGGCCTGCGCTCGACCTCCGCGTCCCTCTCTGTCTGTCCGTCTGTCTCTCTCCAGCTAGTCTTATTTTTTAAACCACCACTCCTCCCCCCGCCACTTCCTTCCCCCACCCCCTTCCTCCTATGCACCAGCTGCAGAGTCGCAGCAAATATTTCTTCAGGAATTTTACCAACCCGCAGCTCCAGGAATTACTGGGATGTCCTGACTCTAACCGAAGATGCTGCACGCGTGGGTCCCTTTCGAAAACCCGACCCACGCAACCCTGCATCCGCGTGGGTCCGCCACGGTGTCCCCAGCCCCACGACTCCCGCTCCATAGCCCCTGCACCCGGCCTCCCTTTCCTGACGCTGTTCCCGGTTCCTGCCTTCGGTCTCTGCGGAGATCGGGGCGATGTGGGGGGGCTGGGGTTGCCCGCCTCACGAGCCCCCACAGACTTGGGCTTCTGCTCGAGGACACGCGCAGGAAGACTTTAAGGAAAAGTAAAACATCAAGCGTTTCTCCCTCCCTCCAGGCCACGGCTGCCGGGCGCCGGGCGCCGCCGCCAGACACCGCTGGCGGGTATGTGGAGGCCGCGGGCGCCCCTGCGCGACAGTCCCTGCCCGGAGGCAGCCGCGCCGCTTTGGTAGCCACTTTAGGTTTTCCCGCTCCCGCGCCACCGCGGGGGCTGCCTGAAGAAGGGTTGGGGAGAGCAAAGAGGGGTTGGGAGGGGGTCTTTTGAGTCGCCTAGAACCCTAAAAACGTGCGTGGGAGGAGCTGCGGAGATAGGAAAAGCAGACGGAGAAGGGCTGGTCCCCGCGGGGCGAAGGGACGGTGGATGGGGCCGGCGCCTGCAGTGGCGGACGACCCTCGCTGCCCCAGGAATCCGCCAGGGCGGCAGCGGGAGCGCACGCTGCGCTAAAGCCCAGGGGCTGCGGGCAGAGCGGGTTGCGTCTCCATTGCGGACTCCATAACTGGGAGTCATCTCTAATGACATTTTTCTCCCCAACATGGTTAATTAAAAAGGTGAAAGCTGAAAAGAACTTTAGTCTTCTGAACTTTTTCTTGCGGGGCGGGGGATGCGACCCGTGGCTACTGTCCGCCCCTCCCTGCCAAGGTCTTCTCCCAACGCCGAAGTTTGTTCAGAGGTCGCTTCGGTTTACCGTCTTTGCCTTTGGGGTCTTCACGTCTCACTATGCCTACAATCCTCAACGTGAGATCCTCACCAACTATCCAACCAGGAGGGGCCCGGCAGGCGTCTGAGGCCGGGGGCCCAACCGGCCTGGGAGGGGGGTGGGGGACCCGGGAATCTGGGGACCCGTCCCCGTCGGTTCCAGGAGAGGAGAACCGGTAGGAGCCGCGCGTCCGCCGTGCGGCTCGCCAGAGTCTCCCCATCGGACACGGCACCTCCGGAGACTGGCCCCCGGAGAGCCTGGCACCGCGGCCATTGCCCCTACAGACCCAACACCACGAAATGATGGAGAGGCTCCTGGGATGCTGTAAGTCCACGAGCTATGTTCGTGGACTTACACGAACAGGCGCGTCGAGCCGCTGGGGTTCGCAAGTTCTCCCCGGCTTCCGCCCGCCGGGGGCCCGCGGCGGCTGACACTCCCCTCCGGGCAGCCCCTCGTGCGGCGCGCACGCTCCGGAGGCAGCGGGACTGCGCCCCGCGCCGCAGAACCAGCCCGGGGTACGTGTGCGCTACGCCCTCGCCCTCCCCTCACCCTCTCCCAACCTCAGAACCGACACTCCTTGCTCTCCGGGCCCTTCCCGTCGTGAGATCGCAAACGCCAGTCTATCCTCAACGTGTTCCACTCAAGACCCCGCGGTCTTTGCCAACGACCCCCAACTAAAAAAACTGCTCTTGTTTTCGCCTCTTCAGCCCCGAACCTACTAAAGGTGGAAATCGCCCGGGGACTCTCGTCGGAGAAAGTGGCCGGGGCAGAAGCGGCAGCAGGTATGGAAGTGTCTTTGAGCGCCAGCATCCCTACTTCTCGCACCCCCGTTGGGGGGGGGAGTCCACCTTTTGCCGCGGCCACAGCCTGAGCCCCCGGCTTCTCCCTCCAAGGATGCGCGTCGGGCCCCTCTGCCCGGCGTCCCTCGCCAGGTCTCCTTGCTCACCATAGGTCCCTGCAGTAGCGGGCTCGCCAGCATCAACTCCTGGAGACCTCTGAATCGCTGCAGTGAACCTGGGCGAGGGCCGAGCACGGGGACGCTGCAAGCTCGAGACGGCGCGGACGGGATTCCCATCAGAGAGAGAGCCGAGACACTCAGCCTGGAGCAGTGGCGGCGTTTCAGGCGCCCGTCCCTTGACTCGGTTGCCAAGCTCACCTAGCTTCCAGGCCGGACTCCGCTCTCCTTCCCTCCCTCCCTCCTCCTCTGCCCTCTCGCATCTTCTCCTTCCTCCTCTTTCCCTCTCTCTTTCTTTCTTTCCTTCCTCCTCCTCTGCCCCGGCAGCCCCTCCCTTCTTCCCTCCTCCCTGGCTTCGCCTCCCTTTTTTGGGATGGGAGCCCCGCCCACATCCTCCCATTCAGCCGCCGGGCCTCGCCTCGCAGGCCTGGGTCCCGGAAGCCCGGGCAGCGCCCGAGTCCCCAGCTGCTGCCGAGGCCGGGACGCTGCGGCCCCCAGCTCCGGGAAGCGGCCGGGCTCACCTGGGGACCACGTGCAGAGGTACTAGAAAGCATGCACGGACTAGTCGCAATACCTTCCAAATATACCCATGGGAGTCTGGGCTTCTCTGAGTTTAGAGTAACTGCTGCCCAAACTGATGATTAAAACACTGAGTAATCACCATTTACCCCGAGTAATTAGAGATAATGAAACACCTCTAAAATCAGGTTATAGAGAAAGGAGCTGTTGGATTGGTTTAAAGGGTGGCCTTCCATAAACTGTTAAAGGATTTCCAAAGGTTGAGAAACAGGCTGTGCACAGAGCTGTGTGCCGGAAAGAAGTGTCTATCTCTTTGGCTATTAAAAGGTGACTCTCCTTCCAAAACATTTCTTTAAATGCTTCTTGTGGAAAGCCTTGGGGGTGGCCCTCAGAAAGACCACCCCAATAAACAGTCTAGTTTCCCTTCTCCCCAACCAGGCCTAACCCTTTTGAGGACAGAAGTGGCTTGGAGACAGGCCGGGCCACCTCTTTTGAAGTTAGAAAAGTCTGTTTATAACTCAGGAGCCCACTTAAGAACCAGCACAACAGTTATTTTTGTTGTTGTTGATTTTTTGGTTTGGTTGTTTGTGGTGCACCTAGGAATCCTTAACCTCAGCAATCTGACCTCCTGGGGAGGTAACAACCCCAGAAGCAACAACTTTTTTGGCCACAGGGGAAAAAAAGATACCTTTTCGTTTGTCTTTCAAGGAGGATGAGGAGTTGGCCCTTCGCTACAAGGAAGTGCTAGTAATCATATTAGCAGAAAGGTGGAATGTATGGCTTTAAAACCTTCCCAAACAAGCATGAGCTAATTTCACACAGTGCCTCTGTTGCCGCAGTGAGGGAGCTATCAGATCATCTCTGTCTTACCACATGGAAGGGAAGGGCAGCCAGGTTAAAGAGACTTGCCCAGAGAGAGCCCTGAAGTAAATCCGGGCCTCTGCTCTGGAGTTCTGAGCTAATGCTACAGGGCAGGGTTGAGGGTCACAGTCCCCAGCTCCAGGTAGCCCAGAGAGTGCTGGAGGATTGAGCGTTTCTTGCCCTAAATTCCTTTCCCTGGGATAGATGCCACACTTCACAGTTTCAGCAAAGCTTTTAGGTCTTTACTTAAACAGATATTGATCCAGGGTAGCTCACCTATAAACATTTTACAGTTATAACTTCAATATTTGGAAAACAGGAATTATTTCCCATGTAGAGCACAGATTATGGAGGGTGGGAAGTCCATGAGACCAGTGAAGTAACTGTGAGGGCAGAGGCCCCGGCATTCTGCCATCTTTTCCAAGGTAGCCCTGTGAGGTCTTTTAGTCCAATAGTGCATCAAATAGCACGCTGTGTGGGTCTAGGCAAGTCATCTAATTCCCGTGGACCTCAGTTTTCTCATCTCCAGAATGAAAGGATTAGGCCAGATCATTTCCATGCCCTCTTTCAATTTCAAAGTAATTTAAATTGTTAATTAAAATTTTATTGAACATCTACCTTCTTTCATTTTAAGTCACTCCTGAGCTCACCTCCTCTAAGAACCTCTGATTAAACAGAGCAGGGCAATACCACCACCCTGACAAGAGGACTGACTGTATACCTCCAGCTTCCAACATAATCAAAATTACATTAATTATTCATAACAACACAAAATTAAAACCCTATTAAATAGTTACCTAAGGTCCATCCTGGGGCATTAGGCAGTTTGTTCCTCCAGCACACTGCCTAAAGTAAGGACAGATGAAATGCTCACCAACCCCCCCCCCAAATCCATCAGTATTATTTTAATCATGAGTAAAATATGTTCCATAATATTTAAACTAAAAAATAACAGTGATGTGCTGTGCTTAAAAGCAGAGCTTTATTTTGTGTTAAGGCACCAGATAACAGTTTTCTTTCTTTTTTAAAATCCAAATGTTTGGGATGACAGTTATTATCTCATTTTGCTAAAGCCCAGATAATACACTGGCCATTGGCCTACCCATGAGTCTGTGAAACTCAGTCTAGGAGTTTCTAATAAAGCCACCGGACACACCTTGTTTAGATCCTGAAGTGAATCTCCAGATTTGTGGTGGGAGGACTCAGTTCCAGGTCTCTTGAGGGCAGATTATTTCTAGCCCACATTTGAGGTGGGTGCAAGCCATCTATTATCAACGCCCTTTACCCACTCCTCGTTCCCTTTTTCTTCCTCTCTCCATCACACCAAAGAACAAATTACTTGTTGGTTAAAACGCTAAATCAGGGGAAGCTGGGATGGCTCAGTAGGTTAAGCACTCACTTTGCAACACTGGAGACCCAGGATCCAATTCCCCCCAGTTCGGTTCTCACCAGGGTGAGACCCCGGCCCAGTTCCTGCCCTGTGCAGCCCCAAGCCCATCTGTGGAGTGAAACTGTGTGGAAAAACCAATGATGTGCACCTATGGAGACCGCTCTGGGCCCTCCCCTTCACTCTGTCTCTGTTGCTGTATCTCTGTCTCTCTGTCAAAAACAATAAAAATAAATCTTTAAAAAAAAAAACAAAAAATGCTAAATCAATCATACTCAGTGAGGGGAATTGTCCAGCCCTTTCCCCATCTCAAGCTTACTTGTGACTCTTCGTGTTTTTAAGATTTATTTTATTGTTCTTGACAGAGACAGAGAGAGACAGAGAGAAGAGGGAGGGCCCAGAGCAGTCTCCATAGCTGTACACCATCAGTTTCCGACTTAATTTTGTTCCACACAGGTGGGCAGGGGCCTGCAGGGCAGGGACTAGGCAGGGGTCTCCCGCATGGGAGGCATGCCCCCTGGAGCCAGGGGCTGAACCTGGGGTCAGAACTGAACTGGGGGCCTACCGTGTGGGAAGCATACCCCAGTTCAGCATATGGGTCCACACAGGCTGGGCCGGGGCCGGGATTCGATCCTGGGTGCCCAGGGCTGCAAAGTGAGCGCTTATCCCGCTGAGCCATCTTGGGTTCCTTGGCATTTTTACAGAACATAATATAGATGAAATCAAATATAGCATATATTTTAGGAGGACAAACCTATCATAATTCAACTGCAACTACTGGTCCTCTGCTTCTACTGCTAAATGAAGGGCATTCATTTGTCAGGTTTTCCTGGAGAGCATCAAGAAAGAGTAGCTGGACAGCAAGCCCTTAGGGACAGTTTTTCTCAGGATATGTTCTGAGGACCGGAAGCTTTAGAACGAGGCTGGTGGTTCAGAACAATAATACAGATTTCCTGGCCCTGCCTGCCTGAGATCGGGACCCAGAAATCTGTATATTTCACAAAGTTTCCTGTTGATTCTGAGCATACTATAGCTTAGGAACTACTGTTTTAAAAGATTTCACTTATATTTTCAAGGCCAATAGATACTATTAAAAGGCTGATACCTACAGATTATTAAACAAGCAAGGAATATGCTTGGCTTGTGCTTCATAAAGTGTTATGGTAAATATAGAATTATTATGCCAGAACACACCAAATAGATTTTTAAAAGTGAAGCGATTTCTAATCCTATAGTTGTAATAGCCCATGCTTCTAGGTCCTCGATTAAGAACCACATTAGGTCTTCAAATTATGTTTGCAAATTAAGTGTCTTTTGAAGCTATGAAAGAGAACTATGAAGGAACTGCCGGCATTATTGCTGATTTTTGAGAAGCAGTAAGATAAATTAGAATGGGAATTTACAAGGGGTCTCTGAAACTGGCCAAGACCACTCATTTTTCTCTTATTAATAGTTACCATTAGTTACATACTTGCTGTCTAGCTCTCACAACAACACTTCTAAAATCACTGTTCTACAGATGAGAATCTGACGTTTAGAGATGTCATATGAGTGGGTCAAGGTCACAGAGCTAATAAGTGATGGACTCAAAATTCAGACCTGATCAGTTTGTCTCCACCTCCACATACCTTGAGCTGAACCTGCAGAGGGATGGATCCCCACAGCCACAGCTTATGACTAAGCAAGTCTGGTCCTGGAGGCTTTTCTTAAGGCCAAGGCATCAGCTGCTGCTCCATCTTTGTGGTATACTGTTATAGAGAAGTTCAGAATATCTTCCCAGGTCTTAGAAGACAACAAAATCAAGACCCAAAGCTTATCTCCTCTGGATCTTATTATAGTCCACCTTAGGGCCAGACTTTATATGACCTTTCTTAGAAAAAGGTTGTGACCTTGAGAAAGAAGCTGCTTACCTCTTCTGGGTCTCGGTTTCATCATTGTAAAATGTGAGGAAGGACCAGATTTCTCACAGATCTTTCTTGGACCCAAAGATGGAGAAATAATCTATCTACCAGTTAAAAGCATGGTCAACTGACAACCTCCAGAGTCTTGGTTTCCTCGTACATAATCAGAGAATAACAATGTCTATTTCATAATGGTCTTATAAGCATTAAATGAGTTAATGTAATAAAATTACACATATAAATGCTCAATAAATATTAGCTGTTATGTGATCTCACATTTATTTTGTGATCATTTGTGCTGCACATATCTCAGGTGTTGACTGAATAAAGGCTATTTACATGAATTAGCATTCACTGAGTTAACATTCATTATGATTTGTCTAGATAAATCTGACCCATGAACATATCTCTGCCAAGATAACTAATAACTGACAAAATGAACATTCATAACAACCAAGAGCAAAGAAATTAGACTAGATGACATATCCAAAGCATTTTCCATCTCTGATTTTTCTGATCCCTAATATCCCTGATATAAACAATTTTTCTCTGTACTTCCTGCTATTTCCTTTTCCCTGGTCTGTAGAAGAAATCTACAACTGAATACAAAATTTTCCTTTTCTAAACATTTGGGATTGTTGAACCCTTGATCTCCCTCACTCAAAGGTAATAATACTGGATTCTAATGTTTTATCATTGAATAAAATGAAGTGCAATACTATTTTAGTTCCCTATGCCTTCAATTGTTGTCTTGCTACTTTCTGGAATATGGTTCTTTTTTTAAAAATCTTTCAAAACAGACCGTCAAAAATGGACAGAGAACTCTAATCAAGATCCCAAAGAGATCAGACAGATGAAAAGACTGCTTTTATGTCTTCACATGTTTAACATGTGGATGGCAGACAGGGCATGGCTATTGACATTCCTCCCTTTCCAAGGAAGGATTATCACGAAGAGGACAAGGACTGGCACACCAGAAAGGATGTTTGGCTTCTCCCTGTTTTAGGTCTACTCTGCTAAAAAATGATCAACTGCACCCACCTGATTGCATAGAAGGGATGCTGTTTGGAAGTAAATGACTATAGAATGAATCAAGAAGGTTAAAAGCCTGAGATGTCACACACATTCCATCTCATTCTCTCCCTGTTGTGCACCAACAGTGTGACCTGGATAAAATTTCAGTGTCACTATAGGAAGAGTTTTGGAAACAGGAACAAAGTCTTATGTGGACATCAGACTACACCAAATGGGTTGCTATTGTTTCCCAGCCAGATCTCAATTGGACAACACGATCTAAATTCTCCCCTCCATACATGCTAACAGCTTTCTAGTTTTGCAAGAAGAGCTTTGCCCCGAAGGAGTATGGATCCAAGAAATTTTTATCATATGAATAAAACTTGGATGTTTTTTACACGTAGTCTAAATATATTATGTCCTTGAATGAGAGAGAATCCTTTTCACCAATGTCCTCTTCAACAATAAATAAATATATATGATTTATAATCCCCTCAAGGATTATGCATAGATGTAATAATCACTCAAAATTCTTCTGGATGTTCATTTTGTGAAAATTCATCAAGTGGTATACCTGAGATGTGTGTACTTTTCGTGTTACATTTCAATAAAAATGTACTAACATATGCTTTTGAAACGATTTTTAAGTTATATTCTTTGACCATCATTTGAAGACCACCAGCAAGAGACCGTATTTCTAGTAACCTCCTATAATCAGGTTACACGGGGCAGAGCTAGAGGAACAATCTGTAGTTGCCCAGTGGCCACAGCAAAGATGAAACAGACGCAGGCCCCAGACTCCACTCTGGGGCCTCCAAAGAATAGCTGCACCCACCAAGGGCTGCCCAGTGGGGACCAGTGGGGACCAGTGCGGCCCAAGGTAAAGAGCAAGATACCTGACCACTCCTGCACTTCTCTCAAGCCAAGAGAAGGGGGTAACCTTGGGCCAGGAGACAAAAGCCTGGAGACAGCTAAACTTTGCACTCTGCTCTTCCCTTCCTTGGCTTCTGGACTGAGAGGTTAAAACTGGGCACTGCAAAACGTCAGTGTCTGGAGGAAATGGCAGGGATGCCACACACGTATTTCTTAAGACAGAAAGGCAATAAGCACCGCAGAGAGGTAACAGCTTCAGAAACAGCAATGGGCTCCGGGGAGGAGCAGGGGGAGAAGGCTAGGGATAGAGAAGACGGGACTCCGAAGCAGCGCCTCTCCGGATGCCTCGCCAAAGCCCAGTCCCAGCTGGGTGCAAAGAGAGATCGTCAGTGCCTGTGGCCGCGGTTTGGCCCTTTTCTAGGCCTTGCGTCTTTAGGGCAAGTCTCAGAGATCACACAAACGCAAATTTCAGGGGTGCTGGCAGGCTGCGCTGCGAGGAAAGTAAGTGTGAGGGGAGAGGCTGCGGAACCCTGTCGACCCGCGTGGGTGGGACAGCTAAACGCACGTGCTGCACCGCCTGCAGGCAGGTGCAGAGGAGGGCGGACACCCGGGAATTCCGAGCCACGCTGTCCCTTCGCAACTGCAGATGCCTAAGAGGCTGAGGACAGGAGCCTCCCCAGCCCCGGCGCCTCCCTGCTCCTAGGGGGCCTGCAGGCGGGGGCCTTCTGCCAGCTCCTTATCCCTGTGCCCTCTCCGGTCAGACGACGCGTTGGACTTCCCAGGGGTCGGGGCATGTTCCTGATGCCCCAGGACCACCGAAGGAGTCTGGGGGCTGCAGCGCCCTCTCTTTGAGTGCTGCTTGTGCGTCCGGGCGGTGATGCCCTATTAGGGGTCCAAGGGTGTCTGCGCAGTGGGGGTCACCCGGGGTCACCCTGCCCTCCCGGCTCACCGCCCCTGTGCGCGCGTTTCCCGCAGCCTAGCCGCCTCCTCCTCCTCCATCCCCCGGGGCCCTCGTTATTTTTAGCTCGGCGCTGCACCTTCCTACCTGCAAGACTCACCCCTCCCTCAGACTCGTTTTGCAAGATTTGTGCCCCAGGTGGCTAATCAGACCCACACTTGAATAAACAGCAAGCGCCCGGGCAACCGGGGCGAGCCACCATCCAGCTGCCAGAAAGGTTCCCGAGATGCCGACAGTTCCTGCTGCCTTTTTTCGTCTCCGTCTCCTTCAACTTGGAAACTCCGGACCATTCCTGGAGAAAAGAAGGACGGGAAAGGGGCGGGATGGTGATGGTGGGGGTGGGGATCTAACTAGGTTCCTGGGACAATTTTGCTCCTGGCCCCCACAGTTCTACCCTCCTCCCCACCCCGCAGTGCCCTCTCCCCGACAGTGTGTTGGAGCACAGGGCCCAGAAGTCCTGAGTATACGCGCAGAAAATTAAACTGGCATGATATTTGTTAAGCTTGCCTCCCTAGTTTACCGCCCCCTCCCCTGCGGACTAGTCTTAGGCCAGGCTGTCCAAGTGGCAGTGTGGTTTTTCCCATCAGGTAAGGAAAGGAGTATGTTTCCCCAGGTGTCTGGGCTCATGCGCTCTGCTGTTTCTACAGCAGTGATGCCTGCAGGTGTACGCAACGAGGCAGGTGAGACTTATAAGACAGAAGCGTAGCGGGGACCTGGCACACGGAGGAGGTCAGCCTTCCCTGTGAGGGTGCTGGAGGGGCTTCAAACAGACTCTGATGGCAGGAACGGGTCATCGCCCAACAACCTTGGGGGCCGAGGGTCCCAGTTTTCCCTCCAGTGGGTTAAAAATGAAGCGTAACAAAGTGACTCAGTTATTTGGTACAGAAAGCTGACAGGCTGCATTTTGTAGACTTTGCCCCAGAATTCTGATTTTCATTGTGAAAATCGTTTTGTTCCTTCGTTGTCCTACACATCAGAGTGTCAGCTACAGGTAGTGGGGAAATGTATTTACACTAAGATGTTCTGTGCCACTCTTGCATCTCACTAGTTCTTTAGCTAGAATCTGAGGAGTTTGGATAATCTGGGTGTATTTCCCCAGCTTTAGACAGAATCCAGAAAAAATAAAGGGGGCTAATAACTAGAGGACTGAAAAACGAATGGTCTTAGGGGGAATATAAAAAGGAGTGCTGGCTTTCTTTGTTGTATTTAAATTAAATACTAATCTCTCTAAACTAGAGATTCTTACTATAAACCCAATATGTGGCCTCCTTAAGGATCCCTATGCGGATTTCAGAGGATTTGTGAAAAATCGCAAAATGTTTGCATACAATTTGGGGGGTAAATGTAAAAGTGAAGGAAGGGGGGAATAATTTTATCAAATTTTCAAAGGAATTTGGGGTTCAGGAAAGCTTAAAAACCTAGAATATGGTGCCTGCGTTAAATCTTTCTTATTGGGGTCCTGTCTCCAAGTTGCATACCTGCAAACCTTGATTCAGTGGTTACATAGCTTTCACACTCAAGAGCAAAATGTCCTGAACTCTTTCCTGAGACAACAGAAGTGTCTCTCTGTTTATAGTGAGCACACACCGGGGAAAGAACTCTGGCAGAGGAGCTGAAGAGGGGCCTAGGACCCAGGCCCCTGCTTACCACCACCTACCCACCCAAGACTTGACATTCTTAATTCGATCAAGCCCTGGAGTGTATGTGAAACTAATTTACAGATCACAAAACATATGGCTAGTGGCATTTATGAAAATAAATGATGGGTTTCCACATGCTAGTTATAATTAGATGAACAATTATGTAAATAATTGTAATTATGTGAATATTTGCATATTTTCTTCAACTGTATACTTAGAAGGAAAATCAACATACTTTGGATTCCTAACCATTGTTAGGCACATTCACGTTTCATTATCTCATTTAATCCTTGAAACAATTTATGGCTTATATACTGTAGTTATCCCCCCACCACCATCACCACCACCTTCACCACCACCACCATCACTTTCCTTTTAACATTTGAAGAAGAGGCATAGAGAGGTTAAGTAAATTGCCCAAGGCCACCTAGCTAACCAACACCAGATTTCAACTCCAGATGAGGTTCCTGCTTTAGAGAGGGGATATTTAGAAAACGAATTTTGTTCAGAATTAGATAAATTTAATTTCTATAGTACTTGTGCATTCTGTGCAAAAGTACAAATTTGACACAGAGCAGCCACACCTGGGATATTTGGTCTTCTCATATGCTCTTTGCTGGAAAACTGTCTTTAACTCATTCACTGCCTTTTCATTTCTTCCACAGTTCAGGTTCACTAGCATCTTAATGCTATAGAAGCTTTTTTTATATTAGTGGCATCTAGGCTTCAGCTAATTAGGCAGCCTCTGAAGGGAAAGAACGGTCTGCCTTCCACTCCTGCAATCCCTTTCAGTAACTCTTTGTAGTAAGGAGGACATCTTCAGCAGCTAACAGAGGGCAAAACAGAGGACTCCCCACCCAAGATAAAGTGTCTCACCCAAGGTGAATTAGCTCTTCTTTCTCTCCCCCCCTCCCCCATTTATGCCATCAAGTTATGGAGCCAATGAACACAAAACAAACTAATTTTGCTGTTCCCTGAGTTACAGGTACATTCAAAGAACTACCACAGGCTCTGGTCCACTTTCTCTTAAATACTTCGTTACACCCTTAGCGTTAGTCTGTGGGTTTGTTCAACAAACAGTTCCCCTATTTTGTTTCTCTTTAGCATAAAATCCATAATACCAAACTCTACACTGCATGGATTGTGGAAGCTCCAGAAAGCAGGCAGACATCTGTTCTTGATCTTTAATTATGTTTTAATTATGGCTTGAGAACCAGTATCACAGAAAATGAGTTGCCAGAGGGCAAAAGGTCCGAAAGCAAAAACAAACAAACAAAAATATATGAATTATAGTAGGCACTTTGCTCAAAAAAATTATGAATTGTGATATGTTTTTGTATAGGGATCGGGTTGCTGGACTGTGATAATAGATGAAAACATAATAACATTCTGATATTTTAACTTAAACAAGAGGGATTGATGAAATGATTTTTAAAGGTGCAGTAGTCCGTGTGCTGTGATTTTTAAAAACAGACTTGAAGTCAGATGTCCTGATTTTAGATATAGCTAAAACCAGTTCATACTGTATGTATAAACTTGGATATGTGATTTTATGTCTGGAGGCTACCGGGTCTTCATGAGTTATATGGCCTATATGATCTCTAAACTTTAGGCACCAACAAGCTTTTTCTGTAAAGTACCAGATAGTAAATATTTTAGGCTCTGTGGGACATATACTCTCTGTCATTTTGCTTCTTCCTCTCCTTCCTCCTCTTCCCCTTCTCTTGCCCCCACCCCTCCTCCCTTTCCTCTTTCTCCTCCTCCTCTTCCTCCTTCTCCTCCAATTGTTTTAGTTTCTTAGGGTTTCTACAACCAAGTACCACAAAATGTGTGACTTAAACAGCAGCACTGTGTTGTCTCCATGCTCTGGAGGCTAGAAGTCAGAGATCAAGGTATCGGCCAGGTTGGTTCCGAGGGTTGTGAGGGAGGATCTGTTGTCCGCCTCTCTCCTAACTTATGGTAGTTGCTCCCCCCTCATCTTTGCCTTCATATGACATTACTCCTGTGTGTCTGTGTCCAAACTTCTTTTGTAAGGACACCAGTCATATGGGAGTAGGGTCCACCCTACTCCAGTATGGCCTCATCTGAACTAATTACATCTGCAATGACCCTATTTCCAAATGAGGTCACCTTCTGAGATGCTGGGGGTTAAGACTTCAACATGAATTTTGTGGGAGACACAATTCAATTCATCAGACCCTTCTTCACTCACAGACCATACACAAACAGGTAATGAGCCATAGTTCACTGATTCCTTTAGTAAGGCCCTTGTTTATTCTGAAATCCTCAAATTTCTCTGTTCTCTATGGCTTTATGTAACAAATCATCTCATCATATTCATTCACTTATTTGTTTTAAAGATTTATTTTATTGTTTTGACAGAGAGAGAGACAGAGAGAGAGAGAAGGGGGAGGGCCCAGAGCAGTCTCCACAGTTGTACGTCATCAGTTTTTGACATGGTTTTGTTCCACACAGGTGGATGGGAGGGGGAGTCATCCCACATAGGAGGCAGGCCCCCACAAGCTGGGGCCAAACCGGGGGCCTCCCACATGGGAAGATAGCCCCAGTGAGAACGGAACTGGGGGACTCCCACATAGGAAGCACACCCCAGTTCAGCATATGGGTCTGCACAGGCCAGAGCCAGGATTAAATCCTTGGACCCCAGAGCCGCAAGACAAGCCCTTAACCTGCTGCACCATCCTGGCTTCCCCACATTTAATAAATTTTAATTGAGCATCTGCATGTGTTAGGCACTGTTTTAGATGCTGAGTCATAGCAATAAAAAACTGATAGAAATCCTGTTCCTCCTGGGTCTTATAGTCTCGTCTAGTAGGAAGGGTAAACTACCAAGATAAATACAAATGATCTACATAGTATGGCAACAGGTGGCAGTAGGTGCTGAGAATAAAAATAAAATAGGAAAGAAAGATGTCAGTGGGGTTGAATTGTAATAGCATGGTCACAGAATGCTTCACAGAAAAGGTGACATTTAGCAGAGACCTGAAGGAGACAGAAGGAGCCAGCCACAGGGATATGTAGGGAAACTGTTTTGTCAAAAGGAAGCACTATAAGTTCTGAGGTAGCAAGTAGGCCTGGGTGTTCGGGAAACAGCAAGGAGGCAAGTGTGCTTGACTGGAGAGAGCTGAGCCTGGGAGAGTATTTAGAGATGAGGTCAGAGAAATAGGGCAGGGGAGAAGTTAGATGGTATCTGGTCTTGTGGGCCATAGTATGAACCAGTGTCAGTACTAGCATGAAGTCAGGGAGGTTCCTGCGGCCCTTGATATAAGGAGGCACTCACTCTCAGGTCATTCAAGTACGGAATAGGCCCCTGAAAATGAGTGCCTCCTTAAATTGGGTGCCCTGGTGCCTCCCTCACCTCACCCTATTTCCTGAGGGTTTTCACCAGAGCAGTGGCATGATCAACCTTATGTTTTATTAGGATCACTCTGGCTGCTGTTTAGGGCAAAATAGAATAAAGGAGACCAAATGAGGAGACTATTGAAATAACTTCCAGAGTAAAATGGTGAAAGTGTTCTTACCTGGTAACCTGCCAATACTTAGGCCATCCCAAGCAGCTATCAGGCATGTAACCAGCGGACCCTGGGTTGTCTTTTTATTTTGTCCTTACTCAACATTCTTTGGAGATCATTTACATGCCAGACTGTATGTTAGGTGCTGGAATTTCAGCAGTGAACAGGAAATAGTCACTGCCTCAAAGAATTCATAGTTCCTTTCCTTCCTTCCTTCCTTCTTTCCTTCCTTCCTTCCTTCCTTCCTTCCTTCCTTCCAATCCTTCCTTTGTTCCTTCCTTCCAATCCTTCCTTCCTTTCTTCTTTCCTCCCTTCCTTCCAATCATTCCTTCCTTCCTTTCTTCCTTCCTTCCAATACTTCCTTTGTTCCTTCCTTCCAATCCTTCCTTCCTTCATTCCTTTCTTCTTTCTTTCTTTCCTTCCAATCCTTCCTTCCTTCCTTTCTTCCTTTCTTCCTTCCAATCTTTCCCTTGTTCCTTCCTTCCAATCCTTCCTTCCTTCCTTCCTTCCTTTCTTCTTTCCTTCCTTCCAATCCTTCCTTCATTCCTTTCTTCTTTCCTTCCTTCCTTCCAATCCTTCCTTTGTTCCTTCCTTCCAATCCTTCCTTCCTATCTTCCTTCCTTTCTTCTTTCCTTTCTTCCTTTCTTCTTTCCTTCCTTCTGTCCTTCCTTCTTCCCTCCCTCCATTTCTCATTCCTTTCCTCCTTCTTTAAATATCTTAAAATTTAAAGTAAAAGCCTTGCCTTAAAGCATATCATCTAAAGAATTCACCACACATACTTTACTGAGGTTTTCTGGTCCAGGTACTCCACTCGCATTTCATTCAGAGTAGTATATAGTGGTAGTAGCATCAGGGAAGGAATTAGGAAATTGGCCATGATTTATTATGATTTCTCATGGGAATACTATATATCTCTCTCCTTCAATCATAGGACCAGGAACTTTTAGGTTCAGAAGGTTTGAAATCCTCACACTCAACCATCTCATTTTAAAGATGAATAGACTGAGACCCAGAGAGATGAACCTACAATTACACACCTACTTAATAGTAGAGTGCAACAGAGTATATTTTTCCAAGCTGGTTGCAACAATGTCTTCCATCCCACATACTCTTGAAAGTGACTTTGACACTCTTCCCATTGAGAGATGGGTGTCTGTGTTTTCTTCCCTCGAATTTGGGCACATTCATTTTCTGTGGCTGCTGTAACAAATGATCACATATTTAATAGCTTAAAATAAAACACATCTATCTATTATCTTATAGTTCTAGAGATCAGAATTCCAAAATGAGTCTTCTTACTAGGGTCAAGTCAAGGTGCTGGTGGGGCTGTGTTCCTTCTGCAGGCTCTAGGGAGACACTGTCTCCTTGCCTTTTCCAATTTCTAGAGGGTGCCTGCATTCCTTGGCTCCTGGCCAGCATCACCCTGTCCTATGCTTCTGTATCACATTCCTTCTCTGACTCTGACCCTTCTGTCTCCTTGTTATGAAGACATTTGTGATTATACTGGGCCCACCCAGATAATCTGGGATAAACTCCCCATCTCAAGGCCCTAAATCACATCTGCAAAAGCCCCTTGGTCAGGTAAGGTAATATAGCCACAGGTTTTGGAGATTAGCATATGGACATCTTCAGGGGGGTATTAGTCTGCCTACCACACTGGAAAAGCTCATGACCATAGCAGAATTGAGCTATCTAGCTTCCAAGAGGAGGCTATGAAGGTGATAAAGCTTCTGACTGGTTGCTTAGATCACTTGCTTTTAGAACCCAATTGCCATTGCCATTGCCATGCTGTGAGGAGGCCCAAACTGACCTAAGCAGAGAGGCTACATGGAAAGGCCATGTGTAGGTGTTCTGGCTGGCAGTCAGCATCAGCCACCCTGGTGGATGAATATGCTTCTAGATGATTCCAGTCCCCAACTGTTGCATTATCCTCAGCTTTCAAGTCTTTCTAGCTGAGGCTCCAGATGTCATGGGAGAAAGATAAATACTCCCACTATGCCCTGTTCAAATTTATGATCTACAGAAAATGTGAGAAATAATAGAATGATGGTTGTTGTTTTAAGCCAATAAGTGTTGGGATGATTTGTTATGCAGCCTCTGATAACTGATACAAAGGGCCATAACCCAAGTCTTCAGTGTCTCAGCCCCAGTGCTTTTTCTACCCTAATATTACCTATAAGTCAAGCAAGTAAACCTGTGGGCAAAAGTCATTTATTGAGGTCCTAGTAAGAGCAATGCCCTTTGGGAAGTTTAAAGGTCTATAAAACTTGTTTTTCATCTTCAGAGAACATTCCCTAATCTGGTGGGAAAGATGTACAGAAAGCATCTGTCAGGAGTGGAGTTAGGTGTCTGGTGAACTATTTGTAGTGACAGATAGCAAGATTCTGAATGCTGAGCATGACACCTAGAATAGGAGAGAAACAAGAATCTGAGGACTTTTTTGAGGATCAGTTGACAAGAACGTCCAGGTGAAGTATATGCAGAAAGAGTAGGTAAGGAAGATTCTGTAATTTCTAACCATTAAAGCAGGTAGGAAATCCAGGAGGACAGCCAGGTTTAAGGAGCCTTTATAGTACATAAATTTAGTGTCTGGTCATCAGTGAGGCTAATCTTGAAAGCATCAAATAATGTTTAGTTCCATGATGGAGCATTTAGAGAACAAGTGGGGGTCACCTCAAGAAGTAATATCTATGCAAGGAACCAGATTCCTACCATCCATTACCATGAGCATATCTGGTCTTCAATACCATTTGTCAGGGACAATGCAGTGTGACATAAACTTGTTGCATTCGTTCATTCATAACAGTCAGCCCTAGAAGGGTAGGTAGAATAAGGTGGTGGTGTCACCATTTTGCTAAGAGAACATTCAGGATTGGGCAGTTGCAGGGCCCTGTTTCTTCCCTGTGTGTGCTTCCTCTCCAGCAGAGTTTCTCTTGTCTCATGGAAGAGGCAAGTGATTGCCCTTCCTTCCTCTGGTGAGTTTCAAGGCATCTTTACGTGAACCTGACAGAGATAAGCGAAGAGAAACTGCTTCCATGAGCATGTTTTATTGTATTTCTGTAATGGCTCACTTTCATAATGGGCTACAAAGTTTGCTTCTACATAATTATAAACAGTATTTCCCTGTTCTATTTGGAAAACTCAGAAGATAGCCAAGAAATGCTCCAAATTTCATCAGTGTCCATGACTCCACAATCAATCCCTCAATGATCTGACCTGCAGAAACTGCTCTAGAAATCCACGAGAGCTACAAAGAAATTATTTCTACTCTGTATTTTGTTCTTTGTTTGGGCAGAAGTGTTGTGCTATGACTCTACTGGAAGTTAGAAAAGCTGTGAGTGGAACAAATACACATGAAACATATTCAATTGGTTAAGAAGAAATTCAAAGACTTTCATTTTTGTGATCTCAGATGGAATACACATAAAAAATAAGTAAATGCTCCAATTTAGTTTTATTAAATAACATTTTTCCTGATTACAAAAAAAATACAGTTTTATTTTAAACATTTAAAAAGTGTGTAAAAGGCACTAAAAAAACCAAAATTCCCTTGTGAACTTTTCACCCAGGAACTTGTCAGTAGTTGATGAAAATGCTTTTAGATGTTTTTTGTTTGTTTGTTTGTTTGTTGTAAGTATACACTTAAAGACTTCCTAAAAATGCAATCATGCTGCACCTACTGATATGCAAACTGCTTTTTAAAGATTTATTTTATTGTATTGAGAGAAGTTTAGAAAGAGAGAGAGAGAGTGGGGAGAAAGAGGGCTCACAGCCGGTCTCCATAGTTGTACATCATTAGTTGTGAGATAGTTTCATTCCACACAGGTGGTTGTGGGACTGTGTGGGGTAGGAACCAAACTGAGGCTTCCTGGGAGGTGAGAACCTTTGCCACCATCCTGGTGGTTTCCAGTTGCACTGCAGTTCAGCTATGGGTTTGCACAGGCTGGGGCCAGTATTCAATCCCTGGACCTTGTGATCGCTCAACCTGCTGAGCGATCCCAGCCTCCCCACAAACTTATTTTTAAACACTAGTCTTCTTGCTTAAGATATCATGAGTATACTTATATCAGATTTTATTCTGTATTCATCAAATACTTATTGTAGACCTACTATAAGGAACACAAAAGAGAATGAAACAGACAAAATCATTGCCATCTTTGAGCTTACATTCAAAAAGAAAAGACTGGGATGCTGGGATAGCTCAGCAGGTTGAGTGTTTGCCTTGCAACTGTGAAGTCTGGGAATCAAATCCAGGCCCTGACCTGTGCAAACCCATACGCTGAACTACAGTGCAACTCATAACCCCAGGATGGTGGTGAAGGTGCTCACTTCCCATGCAGGAGGCCTCCAGTTCTGTTCCAACCCTGCGCAGCCCCACATTCACCTGTGTGGAATGAAACTATGTCACAACTAATGATATACAACTATGAAGACTGCTCTGAGCCCCCACGCACTCCCAACCTCACCTTCTCTCAAAAACAATAAAATAAATCTTTTTTTTTTTAAGGGAAGACAAGCAACAGTCAAATAGATGAATATACTATAATATTAGGTGGTATTATTAGAATAGTTTTTCTCCTATTGTTTAAGAAAAATGGAAAACATACAGGCTTCAGTTGGTCCTGATTTGGATATTTACCACAAAATCCAATTTAATAAAAAGAAACAGCTTAAAAATCTTCCCGTGTGGTTTGAATTTAAGTGTGCTGTATTTGTACCAGCAGGCTTGGGGAATCCTAAGTGTTTCAGTTACCTGGTGCTTTATAATAAATAACCCCAACAGGGTGGCTTAAAATGACTTATTGTCATCTCTTATGGTTCTGTAGGTTGACGGGCTCAAGGGGTCACTTCTTTTTCTTTTTTCTTTTAATTATTTTTTTAAGATTTATTTTTATTGGTTTTTGGGTTTTTTTTTAATCTTATTTATTTTTATTGTTTGGACAGAGAGAGAGAGAAAGAGAGAGAGATACAGAGACAGAGAGATAACTGAACTGGAGGTGCTCCCCAGTTCAGCATATGGGTCTGCACGGGCCGGGGCCGAGATTTGATCCTTGGTCCCCAGGGCTGCAAAGTGAGAGCTTAACCCACTGAACCATCCCAGCTTCCCCAAGGGGGCACTTCTTGCTTTGGGTCTTAAGCAGTTGCCTTCAGATGGCAGCTGGGGTTACAGATATCTGAAGCCTCAGCTGCGCTGGATGTCCAAGATGGTTTCTTTTCTACACGTTTGGCACCCCACCTAGATGGCTGGAATTACTGGGAGGTGGTCAGGTGTCTCTTTTTCTCCATGTAGCCTCTCAAGATGGGTAGCTGGTATTTTATCAAAGCATGGTGGTCTCATCCTTGGACTCTTACATGGCAGCTGGCTTCCCCCAGAGTTCATTGTCAAAGAACTCAAGGTGTAGGCTACTAGGCTTATTATGACCTAGCCTCAGAAATCACACAATGTCACTTCTGCCATGTTTTATCAGTTACTTAAAGCCTACCTAGATTCAATGAGGGAGGGGTCGACACCAGGGTGTGACTACCAAGAGGCATGGCTCATGATGTGAGACCATCTTTGGACACAAGCTTTCAAGATGAGGAAAGTAGCTTAAACAGAACAAAATTGCTTTAGACCATGGAAATATCAAAGGTTTCTCCACAGAGCTCAGTGCATACCAAATGACAGTCCTTCCCCAAAACAATTCCAAAGCCACAAGCCCGTTAATGCTTTGGGTCAATTAATGCTGGCAGTGGACAGACTGCAGACGAAGACATTCTATTCAAAAGGTGTGAGTCTCTGATGTATTGGCTTGATTAGCCTAAGAGTTCCTTTTGTGGGGGAAATGGGACTCCTACCATTGGGAACCATAGAGTAGTACAGTCATGTGCTGCTGAATGATGGGAATACATTCTGAGAAATGTGTCGTTAGGCAATTTCATTGTGCAAATATCATAGAATGTATTAACATAAACCTACATGGTATAGCCTACTGCACACCTAGGCTGTATGGTATAGCCTATTGCTCTTAGGCTTTAAATTTGCATAGCATGACACTGTACTAAACACTGCAGGCAATTGTAACATAATGGTAAATACATAGTGTAAATAATTGTATGTGCTATACTTTGATATGCCTGATGGTGCAGGAGGTTTGTTTATACCAGTATTACTACAAACACATGAGTAATGTGTTGTACTATGACATTGAGATGGCTACAATGTCACTAGGCAGTAGGAACTTTCAGGTCTGTTATAATCTTATGGGACCATCATCTATGTGTGGTCCATTATTGATGGAATATGTTATCTAGTGCATGACTGTGTTATTTTATTTTATTTCATTTCATTTCAATTCTTATTTTATTTTATTTATTTATTTCAGGACCAAAGTACATCTGAATGCCCAAGTTCCCTTAGCACAGTACGCCAGGTGTGTAGTCTTGGCTACTCTATCATGTAGGTTAGTGGCGGTCCTGGCTAAGAGCTACCAAATACTTGGTTTAGACCAGGCGCTAGGTCAGTCTTGCTTAGTGTACTAACTCATTTTGTTTTCTTAAGTACCTCTGAAGCAACTGTTAGCCCTGCTTTACAGATGAGGACACTGAGGCACAAAGACTTTCAAAAGTTTTCCCCAGGTCACATGGGGATTCACACCCCGAAAGTCCAAATCCAGAACCCATCCTGTTCACCATTGTACCAAATTGCCTTGAGCAGGTCACTTGATTTCTCTGTTATCGTTTTTTCTTATGTGAAACAGAACAAACACCCCTTCCCTCACAGACTTACACCAGGAAATGAGTGTTGGCAGCTTTGCCACTTACAAGCTATGTGACTCTGGGAAAACCACTTTAACTTTCTGAGCCTTGGCTCTTATTTAATAAATGAGTATGTTCTTAGGAGGAGTCTAGGAAAGAATGCATAAAGCATGGTGTCTGGCATTAAGGGTTTAACGAATGGTATTAATTGGTATTAATATTATTCTTGCTTGTCTTATAGCAGAACTTCAAGGTTCTTAACTCAAGCCTAATAACCTCACAAGTCTGCTCAAATTGCTATTATTTTGTCTGATTTTTACTGCTCCTTTACTTCCCCACCCAGGAAACAGCTGCATATTTGGGCAGCAGGACATAAAAAGCGTTGGTAGATAGTCACGTTGCCACCACAGATGTCCCTACTTTGGCTGAGGACAGAGGACAGCAGCCAATATTCACAGAGGACTGCAGATGTTCTCCTTTAACTTGGATCAGAGGAGCCATTATAGACACAGTGTGACTATTGCACTTTTCTGTTCAGAACAGAATATTGCAGAATGTGCCTGCATTTGTCCAACACTTATTAAATACTTCATGCTGAGTTACCTTAGAAATGCAAAGATGAATGTTCCCTGTCCTCTTGGACCTCAAAATATAGGTGGGGAGATGAAACACTTATAATTATTCACAGTACAATGTGAGGATCTAGGTATAACAGAAGTACAAACAGTGTTTGATCTCAGGAGAAATTTTATCAGAGAAGTTTAGAGAGAGACCAGAAGACTCCTTGGAGGAAGTGGTATGTTATCATGACTTAAAATGAAAGGCCTTCAATAAGCAGAGATAGGGCAGGGTAAAGGTCATGTAAGGTGGGGGGAATGATGTGACGGTAGATGTGCAGTGAGGTGAATGCACTGCCTGATTAAAGTGGGTGGATGTGGCGGGCACTGCTGGTTGGCTGGCCCACCTACATCCACAAGCCTGCCTCCCCCAGTCATCTTCCACCCTTTTGATCATTGGGTCATAAGCAGAAAATTGCTGAGTTAGGATTCTGGGAAAGTATCCACTTTATATATAAAAACAAAGCAGACTCCATTAGCATGTATTTTCCTTCAACTTTTACCCTTTGCTGTCTCTTTTTTCTCCTACTCTGAATGTGGGTGAGATGCCTGGAAGTGCATCTTGAGGTCATGAGGTCGTAAGCCAAAGGTGGAAAGGGATGGTGGAACGGGGAGAAAAAAGGAGCGTGGGTCCCTCACTGAGTAGACTTGCACCAGACCTGAACTGTAGACCAATTAATTTCTTATCATGTGAGAAAAATACCCCGCTATTTGTTTAAGCTAGCATACATTGACTGTTTTGTTACTTGCAACCAGAAACATTGCTGATTGATACCTGGGGTGATGGTAATTCACGGGATGTAATGTTAAAAAAAAAAAAAAAATCTCAGAAAAATGAGATCTACATTTTGAAGGGCCATAGAGTCCATTTATAGATGGATGGTTCCTTATTTAGTAGACACTGAGGAGTCAGTGGAGGTTTGTGAATAGCAGTAATACTTGAAGCTGTGCTTTAGGAAGATTTATCCAGCAACAAAAGAGAAAATTCTTGAAGTCAAACTATTTAAGGAACAGTTCTAATAGTTGCTGTACAAAGTGGGATCTCCCCATCATAATCCTTATCACAAATTTTAGAAGTATATATGTATAATTTGAGATACATAATGGACACTTTCTCAATTTATGTAAAGTGTACTCATATCAAACTTTGCTGTATTAGTCATTTGTAATATGCAATCAAAAGAATTTTTCATTTTGCTCTGTGAAGGCAGCTTCAAAAGCAGTTCCCTAAACTTTCTTTGCAACCAGGCTGTGACTCACCTACCCAATTCTTTCGCACTAAAGAGCCATCACTCCATAGTAGGAGAGTAGCAATACACAGTGAAGTGAGATGAGGGGTGTGGGAAGCATTTTACAGAGAGAATTGACAGGTCCTGGCAACTGTTTGGATGTTAGAACCAAGAAGCAGGACAGAAGAGGGGTGACTTCAAGACAAGACCTGTGTTGCTGGGAGTTTCAGGAGAGCAGTGTAGAGAAGGAGCAGGTTTAAGGGCAGAGTGATGGGAGATGGTGTGTTCCTCAGGTCACTGACTGTTAGGAATGGATGCTGGGAGAGCTGTCCACATCAGAGGAGACCACTCCTGCCTGCAAGTAAGAGGAACTATGATTGCAACCTGGCACCTATGAGGGTCTTCCTGGGTCAACTCTATTCCATCTCACTCCCCACCTATGATGGTTAATTCCATGAGTCAACTAACTGGGCCACACAATGTCCAGACATTTGGTGAAACATTATTCTGGTTTGTCTGTGAGGGTGTTCTTGGATGAGATTAACATTTGAATGGGTTGACTGAGTAAAGCCCTCTCCAATGTGAGTGGGTTCCATCCAATCAGTTGAAGGCTTGAATATTAATAGAATAAAAGACTCCCCCTCCCATTAGTAAAAGGGAATTTCTCCTGCTTGAATGTCTTTGAGTTGGGACACTGGTTTTAGCCCTGCCTTCGAACCTGAACTGAAGCATTGACTCGTTCCGGGGCTCAAGCTTGCTGACTTTGAGACTGAGCTGTACCCTGGGCTCTCCTGAGTCTCCAGCTTGCCAACTCCAGATTTGGGACTTGTAGCTCTTGTTATTGTGTGACCCATAATTCCCTATATCAATTCCTTTTTATATTTGGTTCTGTTTCTCTGAAGAACCCTGACTCATATACTCCCCTCTCCCCCCACATCTCTACTTGCTCCATATCTAATCTCCTCTTTGTCCAGCTGTTTTCCAATTGGTTTCCTCTATGTCCAGCATTGGCATCTCTGTCTACTGATTCTCTGTCCCATGGCTTGTGACACCGTACTTGTGTAGTCCACTGGGACCACCTCTATGCTAATCTGTCCCCTCTAGGTTGACCTCCTGCAGCTTGATTTGGGGGATACAAATATCAGTAAGACACTCCCAAGGATCTCAGAATTCATCTAATTTACAAGCATTTCTTATCTACTAAACCTCCCAGGCTTTGTGTAAATGAATACAATACACTATGGTTAAGTCCCAGCCCTTATGAAGTTTAATTAAAAAAAGATAAACTAACAACAGCAAAGCAATACGTGACAGACGCATGCTAGGGAAATTGAAGGGATATCTGGGAAGGTTTCACAGTGGAGAGGGCAACAGCTGAATGGGCAAAAGCATCCCAGACAGGGCAGACAGCATGTGACAAAGGTGTCACCTAGCACAATCTGCCCTCACGCTGTTGTGGCCACAGTCAGGAGGAGTGTCTGCATAGTTAAGTGAATGAAGCCCAAGAGGTAATCTACCATCTACTTACACCATTTACTTAACCTCTCTGAGCCTTCCTCAGCTTCTCTGTAAAATGAAGATTATCTCATGGGATTGTTAGGAGGATTAAATGTGATAATGAATGTAAAGTGCTCAACACAATGCCAGGCACAGTAAGTGCTTAACAGCGCTTGTTATCTAGTAGGTCACAGGCCAGGATTGGTGTTTTTGCAGACTGGGGTAGTGTGCACAGGAAGATAGGATGAGACAAGTCCAGGTGGGAACCCCCTGCAATTGTCTGCACCAGAGATAGTGAAGCCCAGCGTGGTATGGGCAGGAGGGAGGATGGGTGCATACAACTTCGGTCAGTCTAAGTAGCAATTCTTAAAAAAAAAAAAAGAAGTAAAAAACTCTTGTTTTAAACTGGCATAATAAATTGTAAATTAAATGCTACAAAGAAACAATAGCAAGTAGTAGGCTGGGAAAATGCTTAAATGGTTTATAGAATTAGCCCTGAAGAAGTAGGGATCTCCCCCAATTCTGGAGAGTGGGAAAGCTTCACTGAGCACGCTTTCCATTTGATTCTATTATGCTGTGGCCATTTTTCAAGGAGTCTGGCATATAATCACACATAACAAGTATTTATGGAGTATTTATGATGGGCAAAGCGTTATTAAAAGTGTCATAATCTTTTGTACAAGATCCAAGTTTGTTCAAAAAGATTTTCTTGTCCTAAAGAACCCTGGAAGATGTAAAAGCAACTGAATTTAAAAATCGACTCTGTATATTCAATCACTGATTCCTGACTGAAAAAGAGAGCAGGAGACAGATGGGAAACCAGACGAGGAAAAAAGCAACCCACGGAGAAACTCAACCCACAGAGGAGCAGAGGGATGGGCAGGGGAAGAGGGTCAGAATTCCCCATTTGAAACACCCAAGAATGAAACCACATAATTGGAACCTTTTCATTCTTTCAACAACATTATATTAAATTTTAAAAGTAATAAAATTAATTCTAGAAAACTGCCAAATTCTAAAACCTAAAAATTTTTAAGAAAAAGACATCAACTATAATTATACCAGTTAATGTCAAGGACCACCTAACTCTAAGTATATGGTCTTCCTAACTCTTTTTTTTTCTGCAGTTTTTTCTTATAGTTAATGTATAAAAACCTCATTTAGATTGAAAACAAAAAATCATAAAGCAAAATATTCAGAACTGTCTTATTAAGGTTAAAACTAGTACACTGGCACACTTTCGTTTGATTTATTTATGTTTTTTTTCTTTTTCATGGGCAGCCCTTCCAGGAAAATGCAAAAGAAAACAAAACAAAAACTTGAATAAAACCTTTCATTTTCCATTACCTTTTCACTTTACCAGTGTAGGTAAAGGGTTTTGACATCATTACTCTGACATATGGGCTTTATTATAAAAGGGTTTAAAATAAGACTAATTTGCAGAGTCTTAATAAAGAAATAACTTTTTGCATTCTGACTTTTAGGTCTTAAGAGCATTTTCCTATGATCTTTTTTCTTTTTCTTTCTTTTTTTTTGTAAATGGGCTTTCCTTTGGCAGGGGTTACGGTGTCATTTCAGAGGTCAAGCATTCCTTATGTCTATTATTTCATTTCAATCAAGAGCTATAAACTGTTGGTGATAAAATCCCCTTAAAATTGATGATTCTACCAGTATTTGAGACATAACTTGGAGGCAGTTACAATTCAGTTTTAGATAACCTCTTTTTGATGCACAAAGGAAAGGTAAGAAGATGTGATTAAAAAATGTTTGTAAAAGTGAAAGAATAACCTCATTGCTCAGAGAAGCTGGGACAGAGCCTATCTCTAAGTTTTCTTGCCATTAAGTAGACTCCCAGAATGAATGCCCCAGATACAAAGCCCAGGAGAGGAGAGGCTGCCTCAGCCCAAGCCAGGGCACTTGTTTGCAGGTCAGTTTACCTGATTTGCAGATCTCCAATCTTATCAGAATTGAACTACCTGGCTTATTCTATTTCTCCTTTGTTGATACTCAAGCTGGCCCTTTTTTTTTTTTTTCCCCTCCCTTCCCCCCCCGCCCCCCCTTTTCTTTCTTTTTTTTTTTTTTTAAACTGAGAATGCCTAAAGCCTGGGGCAAGCTTCTGGGTGTTCTCAAGATTTAAATGCCACTGCTTAAAGAGTTAATGATCTCCGTGGCTGCAGTAAAAAGGATGATAAGGTAATCATTGGAGATGCTCCCTTGTCCTTTACCAAAACAAGGTCTGAGAAACATGGAATGTGTTCAACAGTTTAGGGAAACTCTACCATGCAAAGCCAAAGATTAGTACTAGGTTTTTAAGGCTGGAGAAAGTTCTCATTGTAGTAATTTATCTTAGAGAACAAGAGTTTATTTTTCATTTATCAAGAGCTTAGCATTTCCCTCTTAGGAAAAATGCTTTGAGGGATACACTATACCCAGGAAAATACTCACTAACAACATATTTTTCTTTATCAGTTCAAGCTAAAAACTCCTCTTTGAGATTAAAAACCATTTCCAGCATGAGGAACTCCCACTGAACTGGCTGTCCCCAGAGTGGAGGATTTGGCCTGTTTGCATCCCCAGGAATGGCATGGGCAAGGGGAAAGTTGCCCCTGAGAGGTGTTTTAAAATAAAAATAGAAAAGATCTCCATAAGATCCAATGTGCTGCCCGGAGGAACCCAAAGGACCCTTAAGAGGAGCCACTTGTGGCTTAGCATGTAGAAACTCAGCACTAGAAAAAGGTGATTTAATTGAGTTGTACTGAGAATCATTTTACGTTTTAGTTACAGTTATCAGGAAATAATGAAAAAGAAGAGGAGGAAGGAAAGGAGAGGCAGAAAAAGAATACCCTTCTAGGTAAATGTGGTCAAAAAAATAACACTTCAAATACTTGCATTCTAAATGAAATCCAAGTTTAGCTCTGAAAGTCCTAAATTCCACTCCCCTACCAAAGTCTCAAATGATGAGCAGGTTGACTCAAGGTTTGAATCATGAAGTTTTGGTAAAACTTGTTCTCCAAATAAAAGATGGTTACTGTACCCAGAATTCGTTCTTTCTGAATTAGGCATGCTGAATCTTTTTTGATTTTGTGGTATATACTCAAATTTTAAGTGAAGAACTATTTTCTTGTGAAACTCGCTATAAATGTGATTAAAATGTTGGTGAAAGGCAAAAAACTGTGCAAAAACATCTGAAAATGAAACACTCCCAGTGCATAATCCCTTCCTCTGCAGTGCAAGATTTTCAAATAAGTGAAAAAAAGGAACGTGCACAGGAGTCTTGGCCTAAGAGAATATACGAGTATGTGCCTAGGAATCTCCTAGCAGCAAAGTGCTGACATTTAACACCACTTTGAACCCTGTGTGCAGCTGGTGTTGGACTCTAAAGTCTCTCCCACCTTATTCTTGGCCTCTTACTCATCCCTCTGGGGCGAGTGCCTTAAGGGCCTCTCCCAAGACAGAGACTGGAAGCAGGGCAGAGCCTGCACTGGCATCCTTGCCAGGGTTTGATCCCTGTTCAGTAGCAGCCACCAGAAGGCAGTTCATCAATGACTTCCTAAGAGGCCACAGGCTGAGTTGGTGGACATTTTCTGTTGGTATGTAACCAGCTCCTATGAGTTTGTAAATAGACAATTAACTACGACTGGGACACACTGATTGGGGAGAGCTCCTTGCGTGAGGGAGCAGCACTGACGAGGTTGTTGTGGCTTCTGTGGTGTGGTAGCTATGGGAGCATTAGGGTGTGGTAAGAGATTAGTCTGCCGCAAAGACACTGCACCTTGCCAGATAGAATTATTCTTTGATGTACACTGGGGTCTAAATTGTTTTCTTTCCTTTGATACATTTAAAATTAAGATTCTGTGTTAATCTCCAATTAATTCCAAGACTAAGCTTCTAATTTAGCTCCTTGAATGAGTGATGTTGGAATGCTTTCACGGAGGGCAAGCCAGAATGAAGTATTTTCCAATTATATTAAATACCTCGTGGACTGGTTATTAGGCATCACTAGATTGTGTAGGATTTTAAATCGGAATGTCATGATTTTAAGTCAGAAACCATTTAAGTTCTAAATGGAGCACTTAGTACAATAATACACCACATTTAAATGGTTGTACAAATTAAAAAAAAAAAGAAAAGGAAAGCTAGAAACCGCTATCAAAACTGAAAGTTCAATGTAATAAGCAAATAGGGAATCATGAGTTGTGAAATTTAACATGATTAAATGTTAGGTATGAAAACTCAGTATAGAAGAGGTAAGATACCCACCTACTGGGAAGTGTGTAGACAGAAGGGGAACAAAGAAGGAAACCTGTAAATGACCCAGAGCTTCTGCTAAACTGCAATCAACAAAGAAAACTAGCCCCGGCTCACGTAGGGCTCCTCACAGGCCCGACAGAGGGTCAGGGACAGCTGACCTGGACTGAATCCAGGCAAAACTGTGAGCTTCCTTGGGACTTAATGAGTCACCTTGTTAGACCTCTTAGCAATCTCACTCCAGGTTGTTTGCATGTGAGCCCAGGAGGAGTGCAATTCTTTTTGGTAAGGAAACAAACGTCTTCTGGTGACTTTTTAACTATTCGTGGGACAGATTTTTGTGGTAAAGCATTATAGTGACCAACAGTCATGATTTCAAATACTCTGGTCTTTTATCTTCATAAATACAGGAACACTTGTCAGACTATGAATCTGAGTTGTTGTTTGAGGGGAGAAAGAGTTTTCACCATTCCTATGGAAACTAACCTTTGGGTTTGGGGAAAGCATAAACTTGCATTTTTTAGTCATCCGTTTCTGTTTACTATCATTTGTCCTGGAAGTCAAATGAAAGCAGGGATTTCCTGCTTCTCTCTCTCACCTCTAATTAGGGCCCTGAGTCCCATGTGATAACATCTTGAAGGGTGCTTCGCCATTATCAGTGGGTGGGGCCAGTAAGGGGTGGGGGGCATTTGTCCACATCAGTTCTGAGGGGGCCTGCACCTGTTTTACTGGTTGCTAAGTATTTCTTAATTTCACTTATCAAGAAAACTTTGTTTTGAGACTCCGGGTCACCCAGAGAAGAACACTGTAGTTCAGTGGAGCACACTGGGTTTCACATCATCAAAAGGTTTGGGTTCGAGTGTCAACTCTGCTAGGCTAAAAGGAGATATGAGGTGTGAACACCTAAAACAGGAGAGCGGGCTATCTGCTCATTTCAGGTAGAACTGTGTGTGACGGCCCATTCTTAATATGGCCCTTCTTGTGTTGTAAACATGGGAAGGAACACACAGGAGCATCCCAGATAAGGACAGCAAGGCTGCAACTAGTTTTATGCTTGCATTCCTAAAGGCACTGAGGACTCACTGGTCTCTAGTCTCATTTATTCTAAAATATAGACCTTAAAAAGTATCAACAAGTCTTCACAAAATCATTACTCAAAGTGTGATTCACTATAGGTGGCCTCTTACTGATTTGTCATCTAAAGGCAGATCCTTAGACTCTGCCCCAGACTTGATGAGTCAGAATTTCTGAAGGTACAGAGACCAGAAATTTTCATTGTAAACACTCCACAGGAAATTTTGATAGACCAATGTAAGGTGAAAACCACTAGGTTAGGGGTCAAACACCAGAAAGCGCTCAGCACTGGTGACGTTATATACAAAGCTAGTTTCTGAATATGTACACTAATTGTTACTACTCCAGGGCTCTATCAATTCAGTTTCTGAAATAATTACTAGAAAAGTATGTGTATACATGTATGTGTGTTTGAGAGTGGTATAAGTGTTTACGAGCATATGTGAGTATTGGAGAGAGACTGTGTGCATGTGTGTGTTTTAGAGTGTGTGTGCAAGCACACATGTGTATTTACACTGCAGGACAAACACGACTCCTGAGTTAGTTCTGCTAGATTCATGGCATTACCACCAGTTGCATCTGGTTTTCTTGACTTTGCTCAGGCTTCTGCATAACAAAGCTAGACAGACATACTCTCGTCAAATTTGACCCCTATGACTTTAATGAACTTCTGACCTGGGAATCACAGTAAAGTCTGTTGAAAAGCTTCCTTTAGCTCACATTAATTTTTCCAAGTAAAACTGACCTAGCTTCTCAGGGATCTCCAGTCTTGAAACAGACTAAAATTGGGAGCCAGAATTCCTACCAGTTAGCAGGCTGCCCAGTCCATATTTTGTAGAAGATCTTTGCCCCTACCCTGCCTTAATAGGCTCACATGTGCTTTTGTTACCTCTCAGCCACACAACATGCTTGCTAGCGGTGTTAAATGCCTTCCATTCAAATACATAGGAGGGAAATAGTTCCGTTTCTGCATGACACCTCGTAGCAAACTATTTTCTTTTAGCTCTTGGTCTCTTTTCTACTGGTAGACCTAGTCTTTGCATTTCAGTTCAGTTCAGTTCAATTTAACAAACATTTATACCGTACCAGCTAAGCGCCAAGCATCATCCTAAGTGCTATTTGTGTCTGTGATATACAAGAGGGTAGGGAGACAGACGAGCAAAAACCATTTCCTGCCTTCAGAGAGTTCCAACCACGGACCGTCCATATGAAGCTATACAACTAATCACACTCTACTCAAAATATAATGGATGCTAAAACAATAGCTTTTCCAAAGTTTAAAGATAGGGAAGAAGGATTGTTCTCTTAAGAAGTTCAGGAAAGTGCACTTGATCAGGACAGTAAACATTTGAGTCTCATTTCCTTGGGTCTTGAACTATCCCATGCATGGTTTTGATTCTGTGATAGTGCTGGACTTAAAGTAATAATAACTAAAAATGTATTGAACACTGGTTACTACATATATATTCATTGAGTCCTCACAATAGCCTATGTAATAATAAACACTGTTATTATCCTCACTTCTGGAACGAGGAAATTGAGGTAAAGAGAGATAAAATAACAGACCCCTAAGGTCACAAAGCCAGTAAGCAGTAGAACCAGTTTTTGATCCCAGGCAGTCTAACTCCAGAGCTGGAGAGCATAAAAATTGTGCTGTGCTGTACACATATTTCATATTTTATACTACCAACAATTTGCCTTATGTTTTACTTTTTCAGCCTATGTAATAATTTTTCTATCCAGCTTAGTTACCATCCTTCTGTTCCTTCAATATTTCTATTGCTTGGTGAGAAGAATGACTACAGATTTTTTTAATGTTCCATTTTGCTTCTAATCTCACCATTTTATGGGTAATCGCAGAAGGTAAAGTGAGTTTTCCCTCTTTGCTGCTGGTATATTGTCCCAGGGGCCCACTAAGGAAAAGTCAAATGGGAATGTCCATGGAAGATGACATGGCTATGAATTTTTTAAGTGGAAACCTATTACACATTAATGTCTGAATGCCTCTGTTTTTAAATAATGATTGCTGCCCCCACTCCTCCTAAACCCTCCTTGGGAACTCACTTAATGATCTAGATTTCTGCCCAACAAGGGCAAAAGTTACTCAGTCAGATCCTCTCAGGCCTTTGTGTTTTTACACACTTAGAAGTGCAAAGTTAACAGCTGGTAGTGAGCTCCCACAGTAGAAAGCAGCACGTGATTGGCACTGAGGGTCCTAGGAATCAGGCAAAATAGGAGCCAAATTCCAGCTTTGTCACTTGCCCGATGTACACCTGTTTCATCTCACTGCACCTCAGTTTACGCCTCTGTGAAATGGAGATAAGAACATTTCCCTGGCAGGTGTGTGTGTGTGTGTGTGTGTGTGTGTACTGAATAAAGCAATGTTTGTAAAATGCTTAGTATAGTGCCTGCCACACAGTAAGGAGACCCTTGTTATAATTTTTACGATTTGATTATAACGGAGACAACACAGTTCTGGATACTTTAAGAGTGAAAGGGAAGCACAGAGCTCAGAATTGAGTGATCTGTGAACAGTGAATAAAGTTTGATCTGTGAACAAAGTCATATCCTTTGACTTTGTTTCTCCGTCTGGCCCAGGGAAATCGGTTTATGAAAGCAGGACATTTAGGTGAAAGAAAGTGGGGTGGTAGTGCTGAGAACAATACTGCAGGAGCCCCGAATGTTCTCCATGCACTGTTTTCTCACCCCAGTGTGCAACCCACACCTACAACTCTACACTTGCTTGAACCTCATTCCCACATCTCCTGGCATGTCCTCTGAGGGGCCTGAGGGCCTGGATCCTGCTGCCAATTCACTGGTGGGCTATGCCAACTTTCTTTACACAGATGTGCTTTTAATTTCCTTTGATACTTCCTCTTTGACCCTTTGGTTATTTAGAAGTGTGTTGTTTAATATCAAAACATTTGGGAATTTTCCAACTATCTTTCTATTATAGATGTTTTCTTTTAATTTCATTATGGTCTGTGAACATACTTAGCATAATTTCTACTCTTTTAACTTTGTTAAGGTTTGCTTTATGGCTCAGCATATGGTCCATGTTGGTGAATGTTCCAGGTGCACTTGGGAAGAATATGTATTCCACTGCTGTTCAATGCAGTAGTCTATAAAAGTCATTAAGGTCAAGTTACTGGATGGAGCTATTTAGGTCATCTAAATCCTTATTTATTTTCTGTTTGTTTTGTTATTTACTGTGAGGGGTGTTGAAGTCTCTAGTAATCACTGTGTACCTGTCTATTTCTTTATTTACCTCTGTCAGTTGTACCTCATACATTTTGAAGCCCACTATGAGATACATACATATTTATGATTATTATGACTTCTTGGAAAATTGACTACTTTATTATTATGTAATGTCCTTCTTTAGCTCCGATAATCTTTGTTATTCTGAAGTCTACTTTGTCTGAAAATAGTATAACTTAGTATAGTTACTCAAGCTCTCCTTTAGTTAGAATTTTCATGTTATATCTTTCTTTATCCTTTTACTTTTAATCTAAATCTTACATTTAAAGTGTGTTTGTTATAGATAGCATGTTTCCAATCTAACAATCTCTGTCTCTTAACTGGTATGCTTAGATCATTTATATTTTACATGACTGTTGTTATCATTGGGTTGAATTCTAACATCTTACTGGTTGTTTTCAATGTACTAGTTTTTGGTTTCTATGTCCTCCTTTTCTGCCTTCTCTGGGTTTAATTAAGCATTTTATCTTTTGATTTATTGATTTATTATTTATATCACTTTTTAAGCTGTTTAAGTGATTGACTAGAATTCTAATGTACTTTTCAGCAAAAAAAAAAGAAAAGAAAAGTTGACTATTCTGTATTTCCTAAGGATGGATTGGGAGAGGATAATGGTTTTGTTTCTTTCTGCAATGAACTCTGATATATTTTGAGTAAAATAGCTAAAATTGAAATAGAATGTTGAAGTATGGAATAGCATTTCCATTTGAATAAAATTTTTAAATATGCATTTTATTTTTAACCAATGAACTAAGTCACAAACTTCTTCTTACATAGGAAGATGCACTGACTGAATAAAAATACTGCTCTGTATTTTTATACAATAAAAACTGTACAAAAGGGAAAATTCAATAAAGTTTTAACTTGTTCAGCTTAATTCTTCTGGGGAAAAAAATACAGATAGAAATTACTGAATTTTGCTCATTGGGAAAATCCTAGAGAATTTTTTTCTTCTAGAGAAGCAGGTCTTATTTTTGTTTTGGGACCACAATCCCATTGAGAATCTGGTGGACCATACTGTAGGAAAAGGCATTCACTCATCTATACACCAAAATTTGCATATAATTTCAGGTATTCTCTGACTCCTTAATAGTCTCTAAATCCATGTTTAAGAACACCTGTCCTAGAATAAGCAGTGAGTACTGTCAACCAGTATTTTGATGTAACCATATATCTTGGTATGTAGGCCAAATAGCAGAAGTATCAGGTTTGACCTGAGCTTCTGGAGCAGGGCAATGGCAACTCTTGTCCTCAGCTTACTATTGCAGCAGCACTAGGTCCAGGTCACACTTGGGTCTAGCTCTTAGATTTATCATGTGCCCAGTCCTGTACTTTAGTGTGATAGCATTGCAGCTTCTACATTGGCAAAGGAAGCTGAGATGGTGGGAGCCAGCTGGCTAGTCTAAATGGCCGGCATACCTAGAATGTTTTTATCTCCTTTGACAGAAATACAAGGGAGAATTCACCCAGGTACAATGACTACTTAAATTATGGCTGCAAACACCAAGACAACTGTTCATGAGCAAATTGTCACACTAATATCAAAACTACCTTCAGTAGAGGGAGAGATAAGTGTCAAGCAACACTTGCTTATATTAAAAATATCTCCCCTTTTTAGTTTAAAAATTCAGTCACAGAGCATTTAAATGGCAATAAATTCCAAAGGATTGATCAACTATACCTCCCTTATTCCTCTGTGATTCTCTACTGGGTCAATCAAAACAGTTATTTGACTCCTCTCAGTAAATATCTATAACCAAATAACATCATTGACTTTATTTCTCCATTAACACACCTCTCATTATCTCATATTTCATTTTTTTCATGTATTTATCTCTTTAAAAAATTCAGTAAAATCCATATCTTCAAGATATTTATGTCATCTGCAGAGAAATCAATCTCGCTTTCCTTCCAAATAGACATAATGCCATAAAGAAGTATTTTTAAATGTTTCTAAACAAGAGATAATAGATATTATTAATATTTATTAATATTTTGACTTCCTAGCTAGTAAAAATATTGGGGTGTTTATTTAACCACATTGAATGGGACACTGTGAAAACAACCATTAAGGGGCTGGTGGACTTGTGGCCTGGAAACTCATTGTGATGGCTGAGAGACTACCTTGGATTTAGAAAGGCTGTCTCCAACATTCTATTTGAGATTCATCATACTTGTACAGCTTTTCAGACTGGTGTCTATTCCTTTAGTAAATTGGAATTCTATTATTTCTACAGCTTCCACATCCTTGGACAAAATGTACCATATAAATATTACCTTTCATCTTGTATATAGCTGCATGGAAATAATATTTATGAGTATGAAGAAAAAAAATCTTCTTTTTCACATTTCCTAAATAAAAAATGTTTTTAAAAAACTTCATTTCCCAGAATATGTGAAAGGAACCACAAAGGAACACAAAGGAATTCCCTTTTGTATACTTGTGTCATTTCAATGCTCTTTAAAAACACCAGAATGTCAGGACTTTGGCATTCTAAGAGAACATTCTCAGGTACTCTAACCAGATAGTTTTAATTCCTCTTTATTCTTTGTAATAGTTTATACTCTATAAAAGATAAGCTTCTCTTTCACTATCAATTTTTCTTTTCCGCTTGATAAACAATGATACTTTTTAACGTGTTCCCAAAGAAGCTAAAATGAACTTGGCTCAATTTCAGTGACTTCCTTATTTACATGTCATCTTCATTAACCATATCCTCAAAAATACCATCCAACAGAGCTCATCTATTCTCCTCTGTCTTGAGCATCTTCTCTCCAAACAGTAGCCCTTTTTCAATTGCTTGGCAACATTAGTAAGGTTTGAGTTTTACTTTGTTTA
>PVKE010006082.1:0-55899 GCA_004027555.1 Craseonycteris thonglongyai
GACAGAGAGAAGGGGGAGGGCCCAGAACAGTCTCTATAGTTGCACATCTTTGGTTTTTCCATAGTTTCACTCCACGGGTGGGAGCGGGGCTGCACAGGGCAGGTGTTAGTAACACTTGATGTGCTATTGTTTTTGAAGCACTGTGAACATTCTCAGTACCCATCTTGTACTGACTTTTGATGTCCTTAGATACTGATGGAAAATATTCAATATGGTTGTGGGCGATACTCCAACCATGTCTGCAAGCTGCTTTTTATTCAGTTTGGCATCTGCCACTATAAGTTTTCAACTTTTGGGACACTGTGTGAGGAAATGGCTTCAACAGGGCATCCTGGACAGGGCATCCTTCAATCAACTCTCTGCCTTGCTTAAAAGACTGCCACTTGTAAATAGGCTGACTGTACATACCATCTTAAGTGAAACCTTAGTGTCTTATTTTCATATTTCCTGATCATTTTAATTTAAATGTCAATTTTGTCCTGTTCTAATTTTTTTGGTAAAAACCTGAACACAGTTTATTTATTAGAAGGCTCTACACTAATCACATGCAGTAAAACTACTAGTGTGGTGAAAGAGGAAGTTCCCTACTTTATCCAGGCAGGGCCAGGCTTCTTGAGCTAGTGACGATCAGATGCCTCTCCCTCCTCCTTGCTTGTCTGCAGTGGTGGGGAATTTAAGAGGCAATTGCTGAGCTCTATTCAGCACATGGGAGCCAGGAAGGTCTCCATGCAGATGAACTACTGAACGGGTTCACCTGGCTGTTTGCTTCCATCAGGTTAGGAGTGTGGGATGCAGTGACTGTGAGTCTTACTGTTGTTTCTACCATTGTTCTGCCCATAGAGATTCTTTCTGCCCTACATTCAGTTTGATTGAGAATTTTCAGGTTCATATTTCAGTTCAACAGGTTGTTAACTTTTTTTCTTTTTTTTAATTATAGCAGAACTATCTGGTGGGACATTAGTGTATACCGGCTTGTGATAGTTATCAGGGTGTTCATTCCTTTCTGTTTCTCTTTGGTGTATGCAGAGAGATAAAAAATGTGCTGCATAAAATGACTTCCTCAGGGAAACACTCATAGTATGATTGTGGTGAAATACAGCCCTCTATGTCTACCTAAATTTTTGTTGAGTTCTGTCACTGAAGAATAATCGTTAACTCAATATGGTCATGTATCATCTTACTTTTTCATGAATATAGAATATTAAATAACCCTGTACCATTTTTGTCATCACAATATCCAGTTTTTGTCTCAAGGGAATATGGTCAGCCTACTTGTAAACCATAAATTTCCCAGGCAACAATCCCTGTAAACTGCTAAAATCTCTTCCAAAATGGTTTGAGGTTTTCCCCCCCTTGTTTTGTGAGGAATTTAATATTACAAAATTTACTTTTACCCATCATTGGAGTTTTCTTCACATTTGATGTGCTTCTTCGGTGATACCTGAAAGAACAAGGATCCAACTAGGATGAAGTTTGGCACTTATACTAAATATAAGTCACACAATTAAACCATGTGCACTAGCACTCCCATCTCTCTGATACCCCCCACCCCCAGTTCTGCAAATTTCTTGACGACTGCTCGTACTTCACAATATAGTGTTACTTATATAAAATGTTTGTTGTGGAACCAGGTAAATGGTAAACATCCTGTTGAAAGAGGCTGTTGTCATCTCCATCAGGGAACACGCAGACAACAAAAATTAGGTTTGGATCTGCATGCTCAGTTCCTTAGACTTGTTCAGTTGTTACTCATCACTCACCCCAAACATCCAGTTTATTGGCTAAGACAAAATGTTCTGCATTCTGTGTCTTTGCTGTCAATAAAGGTATTGAAAGAATTCTCATAAAGCCAAATTTGATCCCAGGTGGAGGAGAGAGTCACCGGAACAAGGACAGTGAATGACGTCACTGTGTGAATGATGGTTTTTTCCTTCCTTTTTGCCTTCTAGAGTTATTGTCCCACAAACAGCTTCTGAGTTCCTATCACAGTAACCTGTTTGTGGATCCATGGCTGGGTCACTGAAGCAAGGTTTCCACAAAAGAATGAAGGTTTCTGAACATTGGCACATAGCAGGAAGCATTCACAAACATTTCTGACCATGACTGAGTATAAATAAATGACTTTGAAAATTCAATACTTGAGAATTTGTTGATCTTTCCCCCATAGTGGCTCCCAAAATAGAGGCAGAAAGTTTGGAAACAAATCCAATGCTCCTTAAAATCATAGACAATAATTTGGATGGTTAACAAATTTCAAGCCAAAAGGATGAAGATTGATTAAAAATGTGAGGCAAATTTAAAAGCCCAAATTTAATATTCAACCACACAACTTCAAGATGAGACAGCAACAGGTTAACAGCAGCATGTGTAAATACAGCTAAAATTTCCCTCGGCTTTGTTATGTGTCAAAAAGGAGAGTGCAATTTTAGGTGTATTTTTCTGTGCTCCACAGAAACATACAAAAAAGAAAAAAAAAAAACCAGGAAGTAATATTTTCATTCTATTTTGAGGTGACACCCCGTAGGTAACCAGCTGATAAAGAGATGCAGGAGAGGGTGAAGTGGTAAGTTTTAGACACCTTGGCACAAAAGGAATCTGTTTAGCCTTGGTGAGGGTAAGGAGAGGGCTGGAGGGCATTAATAATACTTAAAGGGCTGCTATGAGGACTGGGTGGATTACATGTATTCTGGTGGCTTCAGAAGCCAGAACCAGAAACAGTATATACATTCTACAAAAAGACAGGTTTAGTTCAATGTAAAGAAGAACTTTCTAGCAGACTTGTCCCTTTAGGGGCATGGGAAAGTAGGTTTCTCAAGTTGGATATATGCAAAAAGAAGCTGCATGACCCTTACTGAATAGTTCCTATTGGTTAACCTAGATAAAGGTCTCTTTTAGCTCTGTGGCTGTGATTCACTTGCCCTTGTAAAATAAAGTCAATTCAGATGGAAGAAGGGAAATGCAGTGTAAGGCACCTAAGTGGAATAGGTGCCTGTCCATATCCTCCATTTTCACCAGGACCTGTAGGCAAAGCTGTTTGGAGGTGTCTGAGGTACTGGAGGGAAGTGCCTTGTGTGGGAAGTTGTGCTCCTCTGATTTTCTTCATACCTGTGTCTCTTTTAATGTCTTCTGGGTTTGAGGCTTTTCTATTCCTTCTATAAATCTAACACCCCCCCCCCACACACACACACACACAAACATACATCAGACCATTAATTAAAGCAAAGCGAGAAATGCATAGGAAATACGTACAAGAGCTGAGCTACATTTTTACCTGGGGTTCCTCCGCTCTGTCTCAGAAGTAAATGAACCCATTTCATTTTCAAAGTCAGGGTTGGCACCTAAAGTTGAACTGTTTGACTGGACTGAAAGTTAAGAGTAGAAACCCATTGTTTTGAGACAGCTGTACTGATTTGCTTCTTGATTTCTTTAGTTTATGCTTTCTATAGGGCAAACATATCCTGACTGGAAATAAGAATCTGAGGCAGAAAATAATTTTTAGTGAGGTGAAAGAAACACTAAATATTTCAGCTAAACAGTTCTGCAGGCTTAAGTACACCCAGGAGTCATGTGAAGGTGACAAACCTCTCCTGTCCTCCACTCTCTATTTATATTGCCTTTCCTATGCTACTTGATTTTTTTCTTTATGTCCCTTAGTTTTTCTCCATGGTCTTAACATCATGCATGATAGTTTTTACATGTATAAAAGTTAATACATGTAAAAAACTTACAATACCAGGTACATAAATAACAAATACTAGTGTTACTATACACTGTGTTGGAGGTCCTCAAAACCACCCTCAGGTTTAATAATTTGCGAGAAGGAACCAGGGAAATTCAAACATACCTTAGTGTCTAGGTTTTTGCACATGTGCGGTATGTGTGTGATTGACCTTAGCTACTCAGTTTTAAGTTCCTTATCCTCTGAGTCCCCTACCCAAGAGGTCACGTGATTCTTTGTGACCCGGAGCCCAGGTATACACAAACAGGCATTCAGTACAGTGTTAGCATACTATAGGGCATGGCCCAAAGTCTCAGGCATATAGACTTTTATAAGGCAGGCTTTATAAGGCCACGGTTTTAGAGGAGCCAGTCAAGGGACTATCCTAAGAACTTTGAAATGTGGAGGGTTTGGGAAACTTAGGCTTACTGAGTTAACCTTTTATTGCACATATTTGTAAATTGTGTTTGCTCATGTGAGCAGTGTAGTTCAACCATTTTCTTAATGTTTTGAGTGATTTTTTAGTATGAACATTTATTGAATGTCTACTGTGTACATAGCTCCTAACTTTCTCTCTATATGCTAAAAAATAATTTCAGTTTCAACCTATGTTATAAACCTAGGAAAGAAATAGCTATTACTCCAATATGAAAGGACACATTGGAAGCTAAAGATCCCTACTATTATGGCAATAATGGTGATAATAGAGTGCTCCATAAATTTTGAGTACAGTTCCATGTCAAATGCTTTCTGTATGTTTTTAGTTTGAGTCCTTAGCACTTGAGTCCTTATCAACAACTATGGGAGGTAGGTGATAGTTCTGTTTTACAGGCAAGAGAATAAAGGTCTAGGAAGTTTTAAGAACTTCTCAGTCAGTAGGGGGGAGAGTCTACATTTACTATTTGATTGAAAAGCTCATGGTTTTAACATCATGCATGATAGTTTCCTATGACCTTGAGAAACAAAGGCTCTAAAAAGTAATTTGAAACATTAAAAATCAAACAAAATGTATTTGACATTACATATCTCAAGAGCCACAGAACGTTTAGACACTGTTTAGTATTGTAGTAAGAACCTGTGTTCCTTTTCACCAATAGATACGATTTCTGTGAAGAAGATTCTCAGATGCCTGGCCCCATAAAAATATGGGGTAGAAGACACAAAAGCAAGGAAAACAGAACTACAAAAGGGGGAAATTATATACAGTAGACTCTCAGTTAACGGGCAGCCATGGGGATTGGTAGATGCCAGATAAATCTAAGTAGACTTTCAATTAACTGAAACTCAAGCAACCGGAAAAATCTCAAGCAACCAGCTGGTAACTACCGTAATTACTTTGAGTATCTTGATGAATAAGGGGCACATAAATCTGAATACCCTCCAAGGTTCCAAAATTGCTGTCAGCATGAATTGTTGGTAATCATATCGTTTTCCTTCCTTCCCCTACTATTAGATCGCAGTCTGTGGTGGAAGCCGGGACCCTGAAACATGAGGAGAAGGGAGAAAATGAAAACACTCAGCCGCTCCTGGCTTTGGACTGAACCCCAAGTCACCCCACGCTCCTGCATAGTGCCAGCCTTCAATGGCATCAGCCACGCAGGAAGCACATGCGCAACTGACCCCACAGGCACATGCGTTTGGCTTCACACAAGACCCTCAACTCCTGCCATCCAATAATGACTGTCCTCAGCCCGTGGTTGGAGCAGCCAAAGTTGAATGAAGACTTGAGAGACACTTTTTTTTTTTCCCCCCAATGAGGGGATTGGAGGATGAAGTAAGGCAGTTATGGATACAAGTTTCCCTTTCCCACATTTATGGTATTAAATGAATTGAAAAGAGAAAACACTCAATTTGATGCACATACTGCATTAGTACAAAAATTTATCTGAGGCATCACACAGAGATCTTCCAGTTTTTGCAATTTAAGTACTTTTCTAAGTAGATGCATCAGAATTAAACTGTGCAGACACAACTGCCAAGTTTAATGTAGTATAATGTCCTGGGACAATAGTATCTCCACTGATTTCCATTCTAATTAAAGTATTTTCTTTGACCTCATCACCAGCATCAAATTGTTCAGCCTAAAAGCATGTTCTCAGAGGTCTAGCTATTAGCAATTTGCTTATTTTGATATCCTGCAAAATGATTTTGATGCCACACCTTTTATCAGGCTACCAGCTGATTACCATGAGCTGACTTTAAAAGAAGGCACACACTTTGAAATATGATTATTTCATCTTAGCAATGTGACTTCCAACGGCTCTGTGTGTCTGCAGATGGCGGGGGGTGGGGGGCGTTCCCCACTGGAAACACATGTCAGTGATTGATGAATCCATTCAAGTGGCCTCACTTGGGTCACTACAAACACATTTAACCCCCCACCCTCCCACAACCAGTTAAAAGTGTAGAGAAAGGGCCTGGCTATTGCTACGTGGTAGGTATTCAATCATGGAAGAAGATATTTAAGGATGCCTAACTATGGAAGTACTGAAAATAAGAGAAGACAAGGAATGCAAGATGAAATGCCAAAGATCATTTTATTTCTTTGTCTATTTCCCTTAGAAATGGAGCCCCCCACTATCCTAAGGAAATTAGATAAAAATAAAGATATCATAGAATACGATATTCTTACTTGTGCCATGTTTCCCAGAACCAGTTGTATGTTTTCAGATCTCTCTTATTCTCCCAGCCATCTGTATGACACGGGCCCTCATTAATATGACCAGGTGGTGCGCAATGTCAAATAACGATATTTTTGTTGATAATGCACAGTAAAAAGTGATTTTACTTATTAAGGATTTGGGAGGGTTAATTTGTTAACTAAAATATTCAAAGGAGAGAGGTGATTGAACTGGCCATAAATCACCCCAATGGGTATTATTACTAATCTTAATCATTTATTACATCCCTTTCTTAATGGATGTAGTATTTTAATTTTTTTCTACTATTAGAGAGTAATAACACACATAATTTTTGTATTCCATCCTTGAAATAAACTTGAAATAGAATTAAAATATTTCTCAACCAATTGCATCACAGTATTAATAAAACCAATTCACTTGGTGTAGACTTTTCAAACCAAATAATAACATCAAAATAATTCTACCAATGAAGTGATTGAAATACTTTTCTTATATACCGTGACATAGGGAAGAAGGATGAAGAATTAAAGTGAATTAGAAAATTCATTTTATTATAATACTTGGGTTTATAAGATAGTTGTAGAATCCAAGTATTTAAAATGCTATTGGAGTCAATTATTACCAACCCTTCGCAACAATAACAATTCAGGCTTTTCAATTGGCAATATTTAGAATTCGACTGTAGTGACCTGATTTTAAACACCATATTATAATTACTAGGTTAAGAGCTAGTTTTTCCTCTATTCCATAATTTCACTACATGAATACAATGGTTCAACAATAAGAACTTATACTTTGAATTTCTTTATGTATATGCAGTATACATACAAGAGCCAAATTCAATAAGTGACATGAATGTTACATAAGCGTTGGATTGTATTGTCCTTTGTCAGTCATTTTCTCTATTTAATAAATACTGAAGGACACAGATACCTTTTTATTTTTCAAGAGTTTGCTTTTTCTTCTGGACTTGGGCAATTAATTTCAATATTTTCCCTCAAGTACTTCTTCATCTGTGTTAGTGAGAGTTTCGAACACTGGCAAGCAGAAGGCAACACAAAATATATGTGGCAAACTCTTCTCCTGGAAGCTAATATGCTTAAGGACAAGCCAAAAAGGTCCAGTTCAATTTTAAAAAGCTGTGTTTTTAAAGGAGATAAAGAAAGCCTCCTTCTTTGTCGTTAGATAGAAAAGAAAGCACAAGGGCTTCCACCTGCGAATGAAATTTGGTAACCGATGTGCCATTTTCAACAAGTTTTGTTCATATTGGCTTAAAGTTCAGTGCATGAATATTATTACATTCTCAAAGTAACTTAAAGAACAACATTTAATGCATTGATCATTTACTAAATGAATGACTGGCTCACCTTTGGAATGAGTTGGCAAGACCATTTTTCAGCTGTTATTTCTATGCTGGGGATAATAGTAAAGCTAAGCTTATAGATAATAATCATAATTTCAAAGTGATGTTTAAATGGCAGAAGTTTCTCAAGCCAGGGAGCCAGAAGAGTCTTGCAGACTCCTTCAAAAAGAAAACAATCTTGTCTGTCTTATTCAGGACACAGATGCTGGTCCTCGGGGTCTTCTACTCCGTCATCCTGCATATTTTTACAGAATGGTGATGGGAATCCTCTCAAAGACTGTTCCTCACATGGCTCCACAATAGCAGAGTCTGGATTCCAACCCTATCTCACAGACAGCATAGCGGCACAGTTGCCTAGCTACCAGATCCCGAGAGAAAATTTTTTACTTGGAGAAATTTTACTTCTTTTTTTTTTTTTCAAGGCCTAATACATAGCATTAAAAAATTTTTACCATATTTTCCGGCATATAAGACGACCGGGCGTATAAGACGACTCCCTAATTTTACAGTTAAAACATAGGTTTAGGCCTATATTCGCTGTATAAGACTACAGACCCCTCACTTCCGAGGTTGTAGTCTTATACAGTGAATATAGGCCTAAACCTATGTTTTAACTGTAAAATTAGGGGGTCATCTTATACGCCCGGTCGTCTTATACGCCGGAAAATACGGTACATGTAGCATTTTATAACTCAATTTAAAATGATTCCATGTCTCTTTTCAGTGTAACAAGTTCCTGTAAGAAATGCCATTTTGACAGTATTTCCACCACTCCCATAGCAAGGGAGATTACGACACTGGCTCTCAGCAAAGATAAGAAAGCAAGCAGATTCAATGGGCATACTAAAGTCTTTCTTCTCTGCATTAAGAAGATAAAACTGCTTCTTTTCATGAGTGTCTTTGACTAAAAATAATTAAAAGAGGGAAGTCTGAGTCCACCGGAAAAGTTACCATTAAATATCCAGAAGTGAGGCATTTACACAGCTTGTCATTAAAATCAACAAAAAGTAGTGGTTTGTGACATCATCTAGCTACCCTAGAAAAATAGATTGCATAGAAAACTTACAAACTAACGCAACTATTCACAGTTTCTGCATATATTCTCACTGTACACTGACTGACTTAGCCTGTTATAAACGGAAAAAATATCTTTGGCTGGCAAGTAGAAGTGATCATGATTCACCCGAAATATGGGCCCCAGATCGGTACTGTAACGGGATGGAATACAGCAGGGTATTTTCTAAGTGAACTGTAGCGAGGCAAATAATCCCTTTAGTGTCTTCTGACCCTAGGAGGAGGTTCAGAAACTTTCAGGCTGCAAATCAAGGGACTTAAGGGCCTTGGTGTGTGAACTTCTATCCCCACACCCAATGTGACAGAAGCAGAAAGGCAGCCTCTCTCCAGTGTGTCCTGAGCCCACATGACATGCTAAATTGCAGGAAGGCTACGTCTCTGCTGGGGTGTCAGCTCTGGGTGCCACACATCCACGATGAATATCAGCCGGAAAGACGTGGCGTCCTGCCACACCTCGTGCTCAAAGGAGTCGTCAAAGATGAGCACCTTGCCTTCTTCCCATGTCCTGGAACAGAAAAACATGGAGTCGCGTGATTCTGATGCCAGAGATCAGATCATATCTCTGTGCAGGAAGGCACTGGCAGCATGACCTCTGCACTATGACCAGATAACGACCCCAAGCCAGGACTTACTCTTTCCTGGGTGATTTTCAACGCTCAGCACTGAAGGTGTACAAGGGGCAGGAGACTGGTGGCAGAGGCATACTGATTCTTTTCTTTTTTTTTAAAGATTTATTTTTATTGTTTTTTCACAGAGAGAGGGAGACAGAGAGAAAGGGGAGGGCCCAGAGCAGTCTCCACAGTTGACAGCATTAGTTTTCCATATAGTTTCACTCTACCGGTGCGCGCAGGGTTGTGCAGGGCAGGAACTGGGCCGGGAGCCTACTGCATAGGCCCTGGCAAGAACTGAACTGGGGGCACACCCCAGTTCAGCATGTGGGTCCACAGGGGCCGGAGCCAGGGTTTGATCCTCAGGCTCCAGGGCTGCAAAGCAAGCGCTTAACCCACTGAGTCATCCCAGCTTCCCCAGAGGCATACTGATTCTTGTTAGGAGCCAGGCAAGGATTGTTTAGTTGGGCAAGCATTCAGACAGCCCGGGTGACTCAGCCTCAGGGCACTTCCGGTTGTGATGCATAGTGTCTTCCCTGGTGGTTCCAGAGATAAGTTTAGACCTACACACAGTGATTGGCAGTCTGGCTTCTCTATGCCCTGTAGGATACCTAGAATGGTGTCTGTGCATCTCCAAATGATTCTCTTTTCAACCCACTCCACTGGTTCAAGTTCCATTTTATAGAAGAAAATTCTAGTTTATGGATGGGCAGGTGGATCATATTTCTGTCAACTGTGAAGCACGTGGGTTATTGGTGAAATATTTTGTATTAAAATACACTTTAGGTAGAAAGCCGGGATGGCTCAGTGAGTTAACTAGTCACTTTGAAGCCCCAGGTACTGAGGATTGAATCCTGGCCCTGGCCCATGTGGACCCATATGCTGAACTGGGATGTTCTTCCCATGCAGAGGCCCCCCGTTCAGCTCTTGACCCCTGGTTTGGCCTCTGGCTCAAGGGGGCATGCCTCCCATGCAGGAGGCCCCAGCCCATTCCTGTTGCCCTGAGCAACCTCTGCCCACCTGTGTGGAATGAAACCATGTCGAAAATTGATGACGTACAGCTATGGAGGCTGCTCTGGGCCCTCCCTTCTCTCTCTGTCTATCTCTGTCAAAAACAATAAAATAAATCTTAAAAACAACAACAACAACACCCTTTAGGGTAGATAGCACTACTTCCTAAGATATCTATAAGGAGATCTAAATATAGTGCTATTTTAAGTAAAGCAGTCAAAAGAGGAATCTGCTCAGGGCAATTATACCACGCTTTTCAAATCCAAAGATGTTCTCTTCTTTTTCAAATAGATATTAATTGCCAATATATTAAATGCTAAATTTTGTTTTTAAAATAAAACATTTTACTAGGAAATCTTTAGATATCAAAATTCCACCCAAGATGTTAAAACTGGGTATCTTGGATTAGAAAATAATTAAAATTATAGGAGGGAAAATCCTAGCTTGATTTCAAATTACTGCACTGTCTTAAGGAAATTTTCCTTAGGAAAATGATTTGTGTCTTTTTATGTTCATTACTAGGTGATTATCAATATTAAATTAAGTAATATTACATATTGTGGGAATTTGACCTCGGCACTACTGACACTTTGGGGCCAGATAATTCTTTGTTCTGGGGGTGGGGGTATCCTGTGCTCTGTGGCAGTCTCTGGGAGCATCTCTGGTGTCCACTCACTAGATGCTAATATTAATAGCACTCTGTCACCAATTGTGACAATCAAAAATGTCTCCAGTCATTGCCAAATGTCATGCGTGAGTGGGGGTAAAGTGGGAGGCAAACTCATCCCAGACATATTAAAGAATCTGACAAAAAAATTTCCAAGTTATTTAAAGTGATACCTGATAAAATAACAAACATCTACTAAACTCCTATCCCCACTCATCCCGCCCTCCAATACACACATCCAGTGTGCTGTGTTATGATACAAACCTACAGCAGGATACCACTCGGCCTCAAAAAACAAGAGAATTCTCACACATGCTACTATGTGGATGAACCCTAAGAACCTAAGTGAAATAAACCAGTCGCAGAAGGACAAATATACTATGTGATTCCACATACATGACATATTTAGAGTAGTCAGATTCACAGAGACGAAAAGAATGCTGGTGAGCTATTCCCAGTGGGCACAGAGCTGCTAGATGAAAAGAGTTCTGTGGACAGAAGCTGTGATGGTGGTAGCTCAGTGTGACTGTGCTTCACCTCCAAAACCGTACATTTGAAAAAGTTAAGATAACACATTTTATGTTCTGTGTAGTTTACTATAATTAAGAAAAATAATAAATAAATAAAGGCAAAGGGGAGTGTGCGGTAGAAGAGAAGCCACAAGGCGTGATGGAAAAGTCGTAGGTTCTGAAGGGAAGCAGATTTAAGCCTCTCAGCTCTGTCATTTCCTAGTAGGTGATTCAAAGGGGGCTGCCCAGCATATCTGAGCCTTGAATTCCTTGTGCATGTAGTTGATGTGAGGGTTAGCATACAGTTGACACATCATAGATATTCAATGAGTAGTAGAGAATATAAAACAGAGGAGGAAGAAAAATACTGAAAAAATTGGGAAAAGATGAAACATAGAGGCGATAATGTTTTAGGCTGACCAGATGTACCATTTTAAACAGGACAGAAAACAATGGTACTGTCCCGTTTCCCATTTCAAATGGTCCATACGGTCAGCCTCGTCTTACTGGGCTAAACTGAAGGTGTCAAAGGCTGGCCACTTGAAATGGGACACTACTGTTGTTTTCTGTCCTGTTTAAAATGGTATGTCTGGCCAGCCTTTAATGTAGGAAAGTGGTACGTTACCCACCATGACCTTGGCATCAATCCCCATGAATTGGCCTTTATTTGAGAAAATCGAACTCTTCCAAGGGGGCGAGATATCAACATTATTTAAGAGACTCTCTGAAATACACTTTGTGCTGCAAAGACAAGTGATTCTACTGTAAGTGACAGAATCTGAAACCTACTTAAGATACTAGAAGCAATTAAAAGAACTACCGGTAACTAGAAAATTCTAGGTTGCACAAAATGACATTTTTTCACTAGATCCTGACAGGTATCAAAAGCCAAAGATTTCTAAATGCTTTATAGGAGAAAAATCTTGAACATTCCATTTATTAACTTAAATTTCTTGTCAAGTAGAAAAAGCCTTTAGCACCGGAACATACTGGTTCATTTATGGAACACCAGTGCTGTGTAAAACTTAACTTACCACTGTTTTGTGGCTGTTCACATATTTTAAGTCAAATCTGGACTAGTATAAATCATTGGTTCAACAATTTTTTAACAAAAAATCTAGGAGGCATTCCCAAAGGGTTTTTTAGGACTGTAAAACTCATGGAGAAGTATGTCCAATTAGACCTGGCCCTTCTGTATTCTTTCATACATTTTCCTCGAAAACAGCAAAGATACTCAATGACTTAATATAGATTCTCAAATGTAGAGTCCTTCAATCACCTATCAGAGCTAGATGACTAAAAAAGCAATCCTAATTAACCTAAGAGGGGAAAAGGGAGCGACACAGAACCCTGTGCACGTGACATGCAGACTGAAATGAGCTGGGGTCAACAAGAGATAGATCACCCCACCAGGGAACTTTCACAACAGAAAGAGCATAAGGATGTCAAAGGTCTTTAGATCTCTTCTGAATAATAAACAAAGACTCTCATTGCAATGCACAGAAACAGTTTTCTGGCCACTTGCTTTGTGAGCAAAGCTCCACCAAATCTGATTAAGTTATACGCAAGCGATGACATGGGCAGAGCCCTTTGGAGAAGGCTTTTGGCACAGCCTTTGAAGGAAGACTTCCTGGAGGCACGGCTGGACTGGAGGTGGGAGCTGCACCCCATCCCTGAACAGCTACTTCAGCTTATTTCCAGAATTTCTTACCATTAGGAGAGAAGAACACCTCTCCCTGGTTTGCAAAGACACAAAAATATTTTGCCACAAGACAAAACAATATTATATAATATAATTCCTCAATTTCTCAAGTTATTATAATTATAATTAATGATAATGATATAATGGTGGCAGCACATACCCAATAACTCTAATTTTGTCACAGAATTGCTGTCAATATTAATAAGGATAAGTAATGATACTAGGGGCTTATACTTTTCCACCTAAACAGTTTATAGATCTTCGCTCACTAATCTTTGCTAAAATGCTTTCAGGTAGGCCAGTGGCAGGGTTCTAACTTTCCAGGAAAAGAATCCAATGGAAGCACAAGTTCAGATATCAGCAGTAATATTGTGATTCTGTGGAAGAAGCAAAAAGCCACTAGTCTTGCTTTGTCACAGCCCAAACCTTTAGGTCATGGTACTAGGGGATATAATTATGCCTGTAAATGCTACGCTGAGGTGAGTGGTATGATATTTAAACAGGCTGAATGGAATATGGAAAAGGGCCAGAGAGTTCAGCCATAAGGACACCTAATTTAGCTCTTATTAATTCTGACCTATTGAAATTCTCCCCTCTGACTCCTTTAGCAATCCTGGAAAATAGTGGAAATGAAATGTCGAACTATATTATCACTTCTTCCTCTTGTCTCTCCTCCTAATACATACAGATCAACACACACACACACACACACACACACACGCACACACACACTTTCTATCAATCTCTCATCTATCTATCATCTATCATCATCTATCTATCATCCATTCACTTACTCACCATGCACCCACATACCTACTAACTACCTAATATCTATCATTTATCTATCTGAACAAAGCATTTTTCTAGAACGTAGCACCTCACCCGTGTTTGTTCTGACTGCTGCTAATTAGCCATGTGACTGTGACAAAGCACTTCACTTAGGGGCCTCAGTTTCCCCATATGGGCAATGCTAGAGTTAGAAAGATGGTCTCAGGGAAGCCGGGATAGCTCAGTGGGTTAAGCGCTCACTTTGCAGCGTTGGGGACCGAGGATCGAATCCCGGCCCTGGCCCGTCCGGACCCATGTGCTGAACTGGGGGAGCTCCCCCAGTTCAGTTCTCTCTCTGTCTCTGTATCTCTCTCTCTCTCTCTCTCTCTCTCTCTCTCTCTCTCTCTCTGTCAAAAATAAAAAAATAAAAAATAAAAACATAAAAGAAAAATGGTCTCTAAGGCTCCTTTCCACTTGCAAATTCTCTCAGTTCTCTGGGCCCAGCTGTTGGTTGGGACTTCGGTCTTCATCTTACACTTCATAGGGTAGATTTAGCAAGCTCTCACAAGAAAAGGGCATAGTATTTGCTATTTTGTTTAATGTCAAAACGCGAAGTTCAACAGGAGGTGGCTAACTTCACAAAGACTCTCCTTGAACAAGTTCTGTGCACATGCACCCCCAGGACATCTCACAGCCACTCCTGGGGTGAGCTGTTCCCCAGGCTGCCACATGGCTTCTCTCCTGTCCAAGTAGCTGGGGGTCCAGACTCAGCCCCACTGCCCAGCCCGCAACTTGGACTTCCTCCTTTGGGTCTCAGGTCACCCCAAAGCAGAGGGCTCTGTAACAGAGCTAAGAAAGGCTAAAATGGAGGACAAAGAGGGAGAGGAAAACCCATGAGGCCGAAGAGGGGTGGGGGTCAGGGGAAGGAAAGGGAGAAATGAGAGGGTTTGCCATAAGCCGTGCTCCTGCACAGCCCCGTCCCCTGCGTCCCTCCCAGCCCCAGGCCAATCAAATCACAGTCCTCATCTGTACAGATGTCATTCCTCCATCAGCCAGGGCCCCACTGGCTCCGCTTACCTACCCTCTCCCTTTTTCCTAACTCCTTAAAGCCACCACCCTCATCCCTGCCAGAGTGCATTCCAGGTCACAGGAATAACCTCCTTGTCCCAGAAGTGCGCGGTCTTATTCCTGGAATGTGCGTAACAATGGTTCCCAGGCCTGTAGCAATCAGACAACAGGGTAATAAAAGCTCTGATATCCTTACTTTGTAAATACGAATACAGGTCTGAGTGCATTTGTATGGATTACTTTAATCTTCAAACCCACACAAAGACGTACTCTTACTCTTCTCATTTTAAAGATGATGAAATTGAAATTGGGGTCATGCAAGACGCCCATGCATAAAGTTACACCTAATAAGACGCAAAGCCAGGATGTGAACCCAGGTCATGTGACTTCAGTGCTCTTAATCTGCTTAATTTGAAGGTGCATAATGGTAACATCTGACGTAAAAACTCAGGATGCATTTCCCTCATAGAAACATTATGTAAAATAGTCACTGGTTTCAAAGACTTATTAACAAAGATCACGGTTAACAGCACTTGGGGGCTGGCCCAGGAACCTGCACACCATGTGATACGGACATAGGCAAACGATCCCAACTTTCCCACTAGCAACCTCTGTTCAATGAACACAGGTCTGAACACAAGTCCTGCTCAGTGTAAGAACTGCCATTTGTGGTGGAAGTGGAGAGATGTATCTATGCTGATAAATAGTCCCAAACATACCACACTAACCAGAGCAGGAGTTAATTACTGCTGTTTTTAATTGCCCAAGTTTCTCAAAAGAAAATAAAAGGACAAAATGTTACTAATTCAATAACAAACCTTCAGAAAAGATACACAGCTAAAAATGACATTTTTCTTTTTTGTCCTGTAATCCCAGATAGGCAGGCTTGAATGGTGACTGTGGATAGGCTCACATTAGTTTGGTGGAAGATCAATATATTTTGTGAAACACAGGATTTATGATTTCAAGGAACCCAGAAAAGAAAGAAAAGATGGAAGAAAGGGTGAAAATATTTGGTTCTAAATGATTTGGTTAATTCACAGCTTCTATAATGTGATCAGAAAATGTTAAGACTTACTTTATCTCATTGGACACTTCATGAAAACAAAACAAATATCATCTATGAACAATTCATGAGGGATTAAAAAAACTAAATGTCTCGAAGCTCCTAATATTTTAGCATGCTTTCCACACCATCTTCCTAATTGGAAACTGGAGACATTAAAGAAAAAATATACGTTATAAAACCCTCAGGGTATATGGGAACAGGCTATTATCTTGAAAGCAATACAGGCAGTAATAAATGACTTACTGCCAATTCATTTCTTCAGTCTGTCGTTGACACTAATGACAAGGCATGCTTTCCTGGCTACATATCGGTCTTGCCCAACATTTCTGCTTGGTCATTTGCAGGTGATAATGCTGAGTCTTTTGGACAGCGCACAATCACTCTTCTTTCCCTTAGAGTGGTTCTAGAATGTCCTGGAGGCCCTCCTGGAGCCTCAGAAGAAAGAATTCTACTCTGGGGTCATCCAAAGCTCACACAATGTGGCTCATCTCCGAGGGTGACAATTCTCAGGTGCCAATGATGGTGGCATGCTTATCCACTGACTCAAGTGCATGCAGCTGTAGGTCAAGGTTACTAATGGGGCTCATCCTCCAGATCACAAAGCCGGGCCTGTCAGGTGTGACTCAAACCAACAGTCCAGAAATGGAGACTCCCCAGCTGCTTTCTCTATGTGACACCCCTATTTCTGCAACGAAAGCCAGCATTCACAGTGATCACCTTATAAGCATGAGGTGGGACCCCATAAATCCCATAACTTATTTTAATTGTGTATTTATTCTTACATGTTTAAACTTCAGACACCTTCAAAGCACTTTCTATTTGATACAACTATCGAGATCCCTTTTCCACTGCTCAAAACAAAATAGTTTTTGAACCCATCGATTTTGGTGCGTTTTAGTGCTTCTGCTGTTTTTGTTTCATCTCTTCCATGTTGGCAAAATGTTTCCTTTTGAGGACTTTTTTCATCCAGGGAAACAACAAAAAAAAAGTCACTTGGGGCAAGATTGGGTGAATAGGCACGGTGGGGCCTAGGGGTCATGCAACTGTTGGTCAAAAATTGCTGAATATTCAGCGTGGTGTGGGCACGTATGTTGTCAGGCTGCATGTTGTTCGTGTAAATCCCCCATCGTGAAACGGGCAAACATGTTCAAAGATCTTCAAAAAAAATTCACTGAAGCCAAATGCAGCCTCTCACAATGCCGGCTGGTACCCTGATGCAGACAGGCTCCTAGAACACTCACCTAGTGGGGAAGCCTGTACTACAAGGGCCCGTCCAGAAGATAATCCCAGGTTTCTCTGCAATCCCCCTTGTATAGCACGATCCTAATTATATCACTAGCAACAACAAAACCCAAAGCCCAAAACCTCCACACAGACAGGTTCTGGGGTAGGGGCCAGGAGCACATGGACTCCCAGCCAGGCTGCCGGGACCACACCTGGCATCTGCCACTGTGGTGGGTTGAATGGTGACCACCACAGTCAGTGTGTCCACCTGGAACCTGTGAGGGTACCCTTATTTGGAAAAGGGGTCTTTGCAGTTGCAATTAAGCTAGAAATCGTGAGATGAGGTCATCTAGGACTAGGTTGGGTCCTAAATCCAATGATTAGTGCCCTTATAAGAAAAGAGGAAGGGAGAAGACACAAGGAGAAGGTGCGGTTTTGACAGAACAGGGACTGGAGTGATACACCTACAGGCCAAAGACACCAAGGAACGCCGGCTGCCCCCAGAAGCCAGGAGAGAGGCAGGGACCAGATTCTCCATCAGAACCTCTGGAAGAAACTAACCCTTCTGAAACCTAATTCCAGGTTTTCATGAAAGTATACATTTCTGTTGTTTTAATCCATCCAGTATATAGTAATCTGCTATGGCAGTCCCAAGAAACAAATACAAACATCAATAGTTCCTGAGGTCACGGGAAGTATTGATGTTTGTATTAGGGGATGTTACTGCCATCTCCTCAGTGTTCTTGGGGGTAAAACAGAAATTTTAATAATCCCATTGAATTGTTGTGAGGATTAATGAGTTAATGTATGTGGAATGCTTAGATCTGTACTCTCCACATGGTAAGCATGATATGAACCCTTTTAGTGCGACAGGCCGATATATCAGCTTTTGCATCTTGAGCAAAAAGTGCGGCAGGCCGATATATCGGCTCATATGTAGACCATTAAATTACCCTAGCATTTCTCGCTAGTGCCTCTGACAGAAGGTAGCACTAAGAGGGTTAGTATTGATTATTTCTATGTTCACCATCCCCACCACCATGAACATACATAGGTAGGTAGCTATTGAGAAGTATCTGGGCCGTGTCTGTGAGTATTGAGATCAATATTTGCTCTTATTATTGTGTTTCCCGGTGTTCTACAAACTACGTACAAGGAACACACAATTAGAAAGCATCTGTCAATTGAAAATAATCATTTTCTTTATAGTGATAGAAGGCTGGACGCTGACAGGCTCATCTTCAGATAAAAGAACTGTGCTCTATTTTACGGTGGTGGCATATTTAAACCCCCATTCTAGCGGGAAGTGCAGAGTGCCGGAAGAATAGCAATGTGGTTATTACGTCCTGAGAACTACCACACACAAATTGCTACAAGCAACCTCTTCTGGAAGTTGAGAAGCTCTGAAAAATTGCTTCCCATCGCCTAGCACAAGGAAGCCTGATGTCTTGACATATGTGCTTTCTTTCCGTACTGATAGTGCTTCTACAATAACAGTCCGAGACGGCCTGATTTCATAGTGCAGTCCTTCCATCCTCAGAGTTCGGAAACTGTCCAGCAGTGAGAGAGCTAGCTATTCCCTTAGACGCATTACACGGGACTAACGTACCTGACCCACTTCTCTTACAAAATCACTAGTTTTGTAATAAAGCTCTCGGCCTGACCTAACCACCCATGAGTTAATGGCTATTAAGGATGACAGTGTGACACACCATAAAGCAAGGACAATGAGAGGGACACGGGGAGGATGCTGACCAGCATCATGATGAGGCCGAAAGGCACCAGAGACACAAGAGTGTGAAGCACTTCATCCTCTACAAAGTCGCCTCCCTGGCCCAACCTCAGGAAGGTGGGTGGTGAGTACTTTTAATAATCGTTGTGCCAAATACCCACCATTTGCGAATTACTTTTATCAGCAGGTACTGAATGTCATGCAAAGTAGGTTGTGTTTTAGACCAGTGGAAACTGCGGAGCCTTCAATAGCTGCTCTCATTCAAGCACTCCATGTGAGTGGTAGGACCGGGGCTATAGCCCATCCCCACCTCTGGTAGGTGAAGACACTTACCCTAGTCATGTGCTCAACTTGAGGGGAGGGGTTGGCAGTTGTTTTCTGTCAAGCTCGGTGACCAGGTGTTTTCTGGGAGCCTGGGTGGGGAATCCACCTGCAGAAGGCTGCTAGGGCAGGTCTGCCAGTCACTTGTGTTCTTTGAAACTTCCTTAGCATCTTGTTTAGGCTCCTGGCATGATCCTCCTGCCACCACTTCTTGACTGTCACAACCATTCTTTCATCCTGAGCTTCTCTCCACCTCGGGCCTCTGATGGCCAGTATCAGTCCCATGCATCTCCCTCTCCCCACCTGTTCCTAACTGGATTTTTATTTATTTTTCTCTGGTGATTTTGTTTCCAGGTATCTACAAGAAGAACCAACAGGAGATTTTGAAATATAAAGATATGGCAGCAGGGAGAGAGAGAGGGAAGAGACAGAGAGAACAAACAAGTTTGAACCCCTAAGGCAGTCTAGGAAGCAGGCTTGGTGCTCTCTTCCATATTTTCTCCACTGTTCCTGTTCGATCCCCAAAATGTTGGCCATGTCAATCTCTGCCTTCCCTACCAGCATTCCTCCATGTCCTCTCTGTATTCCGTGTCCCCCACCATGTCCCCAACCTTCTTCCTTTGGCAGAGAGACCCTGCAGACCTAAACTGAGTTCCCAAAGGCTTGACAAGATTCCTTCCCTCCTGGAAGAGACCTCTCCCTGTCTAGCCATCTCTGATCCCTCCTCCTTGCCCTCCCAACTCTGCCCTTGGCTGTCCTATCTCCTTCTTGGTTCTCCTTTGTCTTTTGGCCTTCTAACAACAGATGTGTTCATGGAGCCTCAACTTCGTCCAGAACCTCCTGCTAAGCCTGTCTAGACTTGACTTCTCTCTTGAGCTCCAGGCCTCTACACCAAACCAGTTCTCGAATATGTCTGTTAATGTGTTCTAATAGCAACTTAAGTAAACGATATACCAACATTGAGCTCACTGTCCATTCCCTGAACTTGTCTCCTGCTTCTCAAGTTCTCAATATTTGCTACAGCATCAACACCCTGCTACTGACCAAAACGGGCAAACCACCAGGTCATCTTGGCCTCCTCCTCCCTTGCACCACACACTCAGGATTCATTTGTATAGATCTTGATAATGTCACCTACATCTGTTCTTTATTCTCCCTTTCTTTCCAGTATCTCAACTGCAGCTATTCTTGGGTGGGCCACAGTTACAGTCTGTTAATTGCTCCCCACCCCCTCCACCCCCAGAGGGTTCACCCATGGCTTCAAGAATAACTTTCTAGAAAGTTCTGATCCCATTATAACATAATACAGCAAAGGTCTATTTCCATTAGTTTAGTGTCAAAACCTTCTATGATTTAGCTTCTAATCTATTCTTTCACTTTCTAACTTTATTCTATGAGTACTATTTAAGTATTTAAACAAGGAGACCATTAGACTGAGGTGGCTCCAATGTTTTGGAAGCCTACATTGAAACCTGAACCAGAGTTAATGCACTTGAATCTGAGAAAGTGAAATTAGGAACAACCCATCACAAACAACCAATCACGGCTTCCCAAATAAGGCAGCTGCTGTGCTATACCCAATCAAATAACTGCTTCACTTTGCTTCAGCATCTTCTCCATAAAAACTGTGTCCCTAGGTCCTGTTGGTGAAGTGCTCCTAAGCACCTTTGGTTTGATGCTGCCTGATTCAAGTGACTGTATGCTCAAGTAAACTCTTGAAAATTGTAATCTGTGTCAGTTTACTTTTTAACAGTATCGTATATCCTTGGTTGCTAAAAATCACTCAATATTCAACATATGTGGCCTGTAATTTTTTGCTTCTGTGCCTTTGCAGTTGCTGTTCTCTCAGCCTGGAATTGCCATTCTCTCCTAGATTTCAATGTCCAAATCCTTCCTGCCTTTAAACATCACCACTGTTGAAATTCTCAAACCTCAGCAGCAAAGCAGCCACCAGCCCACCGACCCATCCGTAGCATTTTTGTTTGTGCCTTTAGTATGACTCATGACATTCGAACTTGTGTCATCTCCCTGATTAGACATACATGGCAGGGGATGGTCCCCAGTCTGACCCATCTTGGTGGTATTGTGCCAATGCCAGGGCAGGCAGGTATCCCCAATAACCAAGTGAGCAACTAGACACTCCCAAATACCTGCTCCTTCAGTCCTCCACTAAGGACCATGAGAAATGCGGAAGAAAACAACAGCTTTGTTCTTGATCTCTAGGAGTTTATAGCCCAGGCACAGCAATTCGGCTAATACATACCAAATATATACTGAATAAAAAGCAGTGGAAGATAAAGGGCAGGATTATTAAGAACACACACTATGCAACAAGCTTGTCCAACTGATGGCCCATGGACCACATGTGGCACAGGATGGTTTTGAATGTGGCCCAACACAAATCTGTAGCCCTTTTAAAAACATTTTAAGATTTTTTTGCCTTTTTCTTAAAGCCCATCAGTTATTGTTAATGTAGTTTATGTTTGGCCCAAGACAATTCTTCTTCTTCCAATGTGACCCAGGGAAGCCAAAAGCTGGACTTCCTTGCCCTACAACATCCAAGAAGTCAGAAGAGAGGTTGTTTTATGAAACCAAATTGGATCTTCGTAATAGCTTTATTTTGGATGGGTGAAAAGAAGGGTATTCTAGGTGAAAGGAGTACTAAGATTAGGATAGTGAAGAGCATGGGGAAAAGCAACCTTAATATTCACCACATCTCTACTCATGCATGATCTCATTTGATCTGTACAACCATCCTGCAAAGTGGAGATTCTCACTGTCAATTTTATAACTAAGGAGGCTGAGGCTTGAGGGGATTAAGTAATGGCTAAGGTGAACCAGGATTTGGAGCTGAGATTTGAAGAAAGGTAGCTAGGTTCCATGTCACCATGCTGATTCCTCTAGTGCAAAACATAAATAGCAGCATGTATTTTCTTCAGAAAGGGGGACTCTTCATATTGCTAAATAATGGTAACTCAAGTAGTAAAGGAATACACACAATACATAGTAGGTGTGGAGCTCAGTGTTGTTAGCTATCTCTGAGGGCAAGTCTGTCCACCTAGAAAGAAGCAAAAAGGCTGATCAACCGGCTGCAAGTGCTCTGGACAGAAACCACCACAGAAGGCACCCCTGGAATAGGGGCGGGGGCTGGGCAGTATCCTCAGACCAATAGGAAGGACAAAGGAGGGACAGAGACGACAGAGTTGGGGGTAATATCACCCAGCCCAGTCTACTTCAGTTAGAAAGGAAGAGAAAGGTTCCCATTGAACACAGCTTTGTTGTAATGAACGGCCATCCTCAGAGGTGATGATTAAGAAAGGAAGGGACGGGAACAAACGTACTTGGTCTCATTGGCACATCGGATCCTGCAGCCCTCCTTGGGAATCACCAAGCCCAGGTGCATTCGGAGCCTGCAGTTCGTGGGCCCTGTGTGTGGCCACACGTGAGTTCCTGGGTGCATGATGGAATATTTGATCTGTGTAGGAAATATAACACACCATTCTTCCATTTGTCAAGGTGCGGGGGAATTGCTAAATTAAAGTGACAGTACAAAATTACTGTCAATTTGGATTAGAGTCTTGGTAAGACTCAGAATTATTATTCTCATCTTATCTTTGTGAAGGAACTAAAAATAAGCACTCCCATTTTCCACAAAGCTATATACACGGGACACTTTCCACCCTCAGTGCTGACATCAACCACATGAAATTATGTTCCATTAAAATTTTATGAGCAAACGAGGCATTTGTTGGGGCAAAGGAAATACCCCTTTCCTTGTAAATGATAACATTCCCATAATGTTAGTAAGTGACTGTGTTCTTCCTGGCACGGAAAACACACTTGGTACCTGTCCTCTTCTGCATCCCGTGGTCTCGGGGAATTTATCTAGCAAAGAACAGGTTTTAGGAGCTCCTTGACAGGCATTTTCATTTTTTCTTCCTAGAACAATGAATGAAAAAAGCCACGGTTAGAAAGCAAGCCCAGGGGAAGCCGGGATGGCTCAGTGGGTTAAGCGCTCACTTTGCAGCGCCAGGGACCCAGGATTGAGTCCCGGCCCCGGCCCGTGCGGACCCATATGCTGAACTGGGAGCTCCCCCAGTTCAGTTCTCTCTCTGTCTCTGTATCTCTCTCTCTCTGTCAAAAAATTAATAAAATAAAATAAATAAAACTTTAAAGAAATTTAAAAAAAAAAAAAAAAAGAAAGAAAGAAAGCCCAGGAAAGCTTGAACTCCACCTGCTTTGACCACCCACGACTTCTATCGTCCTCTCACTGTAGGGCTGAGAAGTCTGAACACACACAATGGGTCCTGCTCCGGGAGGTGGTCACTGGCAGGGCGAGCGCTGGGATTCTCCACTCGCTGGTGGACAAAGGCTGTCCAGTGGACAAGGCACGGCTTGAATACGTCCTTTTCCTCCTGTGGCAGACAGAATAACGGACCCCTCCCAAGGATGTCCAAATTGTAAGCCCGGGAATTTACGAATGTTATGTTACATGGCAAGGGGACATAAAAGTTGCAATTGACATTGAGATTTTTAATCAGCAGGCCTTAAAATAAGAAGGTGATTATCCTGGATTAACTAGATGGGCTTAGTGTAATCACAGGGTCCTTAGATGTGGGAGAGGGAGACAGAAGAGTCAGTGTCAGGGCGATTAGGAATGGGAAAGACTTGACCGGCCACTGCTGGCTTTGAAGGTGGAAACCAGCCAAGGAGTGTGGGCATCTAGAAGATGAAGACTCCCCAAGGGAGGTAGCCCTGATGACACTTTGTTCTTCTAGCCCAGTGACACCCACTGTAGACATCTCACCCACAGAACTGCCAAGGTAATCAATCGGCCATTGTAAGGCCACTAAGTTTGTGGTAATTTGGTACAGCAGCCACAGGAAACTAACACACCTGCTGCAGGAGAAAGAATGACTGCACGTGGGTAGCATTTTGCTAACTGTGTATTTTCGTGTTCATTGTTAGTGACAATTAATACATTTGAGCAGATTAGATGTTCAGTAACATTCACATTGCAATTGGAAAGCTTATCTGTGGAGAAAAAAAATCATCACTTATATTTGCTGATTCTGTCTTTTTCTCCAACTCAAAAGAGTCGATCATTTGAAAAGGAATAAATATACTTCAGTACTGATTGTAGTATTAATTATACCATAATTCTCAGTCACCATTTGGAGAGAAACAAAAATTTCCAGCCAAGCTTCAAGGCCTCCAATGACTTAGCCGCATCCTTTCCTAACCAGACTAGACCACTCTCAGCCTTCACGAGGCCGAATTTTCATCAGTCTCTGTCTGGACCTGAGCTCTCAGTTGGCTAAATCAGTGCCACCCCCCACATCTTCCCGGGCCCCAACTGGCACGGGATTCTCTCTTCTGTCCCTGAGACACAGCAGCTGGGACGGCATCTGCCTTCACAGAGTCCACCTGCTCTTGTGCAAGCTGCGAGACTAATTGCCTTCAAAATTCGTTACCCTGTGCATTTGTTTCTAGAAAGTCATTATGGGGCTCCTCTTGGAAGCTTGGAACCACAAAAGGCCACAAAGAATCTTAATGAAACTTCCTAAAAGAGAAACTATGTGACTTACATTCTTTTATGACAAAAAATACTCAATTAGAAATTAATTTCCACTGAATTAATTGTAACTGGTGGGAAAAGACATGCTTCTGATTCTCTCCCTCTCTCTCCCCTAAATTATTCTGAGTCAAAATGGAAATCAAGATAGAAAGTCAGTTTTTTTCTTGGAAATAACTCACGTGAAAATATTACACATTACAGCTTCTGGAATATATCCAAAGCTGTATCCAGAGGTCAGTCCATGGTCTTAAATGCTTTTATTAATAAAGAAAGAATAAAAATAAAGGTACTAAGGAGTTTTAATTGAAAAGTTAAAAAAAAATAAAAGAAAAAAATGAAGAAGAAAAACATAAAGGCAGGAATTAGAAAACATAATCATAATAAGGTGAGAAGTAATTTTTATGAGTTTTTTTAAACCACATAATAGATTATCAAACTTAAGGGGGAAATTACAAGTTTTATTCAATGGGAGGAAGAATTTAACAAAGATACCACGAAAGTATAAAATATTATAAGAAATTACTCTTAATAATTCATGGAGAATCAAGTATAATGAAACCATGTGAAAATTTACAAGTCAATGCTATATGATTCCACTTATATGAGGCATCGAAAGTAGTCAAATTCACAGAAATAGAAACAGAAACAGAAACAGAATGCTCATTGTCAAGGGCTGGGGGGTGGGGAGTTGTTGCGGGGTATATAGTTTCAGTTTTGCAAGATGAAAAGGTTCTAGAAATTGAGTGCACAACAATGTGAACATATTTAACATTACAGAATGTACACATAACAATGGTCAGATGGTAAATATACTTTGTGGTGAGCACATAATGCGATATATAGACAATGTAATGTAAAATTATACACCTGGAAGCAATGTAATCGATATTAACTAATGTCACCTCAATAAATTTAACAAACAAAATTTTTTTTAAATATGCAAAAATCTTAAATTCCAAATTTTGCCTCAGAACAGTCTTCATTATTTATTTTTTCTTTCTTTTTTTATAAATCATCAAGGTTTATTTTAAAGATTTATTTTTATTGATTTTTGACAGAGACAGACAGAGAGAAGGGGGAGGGCCCAGAGCAGTCTCCATAGTTGACAGCATTCGTTTTCCATATAGTTTCATTCCACAGGTGGGCGTGGGGCTGTGCAGGGCAGGAAGTGGGCCAGGAGCCTCCCGCATAGGCCCCGGCAAGAACTGAACTGGGGCATATGGGTCCGCCTGGGCCAGAGCTGGGATTCAATCCTCTGTCTCCAGGGCTGCAGAGAGCACTTAACCCGCTGAGCCATCCCAGCTTCCCTATTTTCTTTCTTGATTAATACTCTTTTATGCCTTATAATGCTTTGCATATTTCACCTTTATTAAAGCACTTATTTTTTACAGAGACTCTGGTTTCTAGAAATTATGATGCATGCTATTCGGAAGCATTGTTCTAAGAAGCCCAGTAAGTTCTATGAAACTGATGCATCTGATGAACAGATCAATGCTTACGACTTGTATTGGTGAACTGTCAATAGATAAAACTAGCATGTTGCTTACATATTGGCCTTATTATTCCATTTGAAAAACTTATTGGCGAATAGCTGACAAAGTCTCCTGAAAACATATGATCTCTCTTCTGATAGATGTTTCCTTGATAATATCACTAAAGTAGTTCTTTCTTACACACAAACCATCTGAACGCACAACTGAGATTTGTCTTGTAACATCAACCTACTGCTTATCATCTTCTCAGTTTATTTTGTGTAACTACAGTTGTGCAACATGTGTTGTTTAGTCTTCAAAATGGTTGCACTTTGTGTAGCTATTGTTAACCCAGGTTAACTTGAATTTATTTATTTATTTATTTATTCTTTTTTTTATTGTTTTTGACAGAGAGAGAGAGAAGAGAGAGATACAGAGACAGAGAGAGAACTGAACTGGGGGAACCCCCAGTTCAGCATATGGGTCCGCACGGGCCGGGGCTGGGATTCAATCCTCGGTCCCTGGCGCTGCAAAGTGAGCGTCTAACACACTGAGCCATCCCGGCTTCCCCAAACTTGAATTTTTAAAGAAGAGAAGTGGAAAGAGCCTTCAAGATAAAATTCAGTGCTCCTGACTTTAAGGATAGATCGATATGTGATTCACTGAACATACACATGTATTGGAGCCCTATGCAGGTGCCTGGGCCTGAGGTCAGCTCAAGGAACATGAGGGTGAACAGTCTGGAAGAGCTCAGCCACCAGTTATTACTGTCCCACTACTCAGGTGTGCTATCATCATTAACGATCCTTACCTGTAGCGATATCATTTTGGCATGCAACATTATCTACATTTCATGGAGCGATGAGATCCTTTCTAAGGCATTCACAAGCATGTAGGTACACCTACCCAGGAGAGTTACTCTTTCAACACATTTAACAGGAAAGACTGGGAAAATCAAATTTGCTCTGATATATATTTATCCAAATACACATGTGAGTGTAGACACATATATACACATATATTTTTACACACACGCACAGACATCAAGTGTTTATACGTAGTTTCAAAACAACGGATTCCGATCATCTAGGATTCCCAGGCCATTTCCTGTACATTGGGGGATCCTGGCTCTGGGAGGTATCCCCAGACTCGTGTCCCCCTTCCCGTAAGCCACTGGCTGCAGGGAATGATCTGGAAGTCAGGAGCTCACCTTGCTGCCACAGTGTGAACTGGCTCCAGTCGCCCTTCTCTCTCAGGTTTTCATCTTCCGGCAGGAAGAGGCCTTGGGCTTCATCCATCACCGAGAGGCCTTCATCGCGGATCAACTTCCAGTTTCTTTCTAAGGACTAGAGGGAAGATTCTGGTTCTAATGGGCAGAATATATGTCGGGCAGAACATCTTACAATGACTCCCAGCTTCTGGTTTGTCTAAGTTATAAGGCGATAAAATTTTTGCTATCTAGACTAATCCTTTTCATTTCCTCCGAGACCTCTTGTCAAGGGTGTAAAAAGAGATCCAAAAGAAACCCCACAAAGTACTACTATTTTTCAGAACCAAATGCTTTGGTAGCATAAAAATTTCAATAATCCTAAGGATCTCTGAGAATAATTCTCTCTATACTTTGTTTTTATGTTTGCCTAAAGGCTATTGTTTTTTCTGAAGCCCCCAAATTCACAGAAGTATTGATCTAGTTGAGCTTATTATATAAGTGCTCTACAATACGTACCATGAAGTACCTTAGCATCCAAACTGAAATACAAACCAGACTTATTAACAGAGTTCCTCATAAAGATGTCACTTAACATGGTAAATATTCATTTCCAAGACACCAGAAATGTATCCATTGGAGCATTTGATAGATTATAAAACCAACAGCAAAACAGAGCAAATGCAAGCCCTAGTGTTTGGAATTCAGCCAAATAAAAATAGTTCCCTGACTTCTCATTTCTGAGGGTGCTTTAGAAACTGACAGAAAGTGGGCTAAGGACCAACAGAGCCGTGGAGGGGGCTGGTTGGTGCGGGGAGGCCAGGCGGATGGCAGAGCAGACAGGAGTTGTCTCGTCGTCCCAGAACTCCCTCCTCTCACCTGCGGTGGTCATTCGGGGTGGGTCCGGCAATGGGTGGAAGCAGGGACAGGAAGCAGGCCAGGGCAAGATTCTCGGGGCAGGCTGAGAGGAATTACTAGCAGGAGAAAGGCATAAACTGCTCTCCTACCGTATGACAGGACTATGTTCTTGTACAAAGCAAGATTTTGAAATGTGAAGAATTCCAAACATTTGTATGTTAAATGAGAAGTAGATGGAATAATTAAATCTATGGGTACATGGATAAGGAGGAACATAGTAGCTGACTTTAACAAGAATCAAGAGCACAGAACTAACACGTTACAAAGAGAAAGATTTTGACACATAAAAATAAAAACAGTTATTAGTGCTCTCTAAAAATGCACTGGGAAGCTGGGATGGCTCAGCGGGTTGAGTGCTTGCTTTGCAGCCCTGGAGACCGAGGATGGAATCCCGGGCCCGGCCCATGCGGACCCACATGCTGAACTGGGGTGTAGCCCCCAGTTCAATTCTTGCCGGGGCCTATGCGGGAGGCTCCCAGCCCAGTTCCTGCCCTGTGCAGCCCTGTGCCCACCTGTGGAGTGAAACGATATGGAAAACAAATGCTGTTAACTATGGAGACTGCTCTGGACCCTCCCCCTTCTCTCTGTGTCTCTCTGTCTCTCTGTCAAAAAACAATAAAAATAAATATTTAAAAAATGCATTAAGTTGCCTTGTAAAACATGGTTCTCTACCTTTGAATTTGTAAGCAAAGGCTGGGTGAGCAATGATTGGGTAGAGCAAAGCCTGGGATAATGTGTATAGTGTTTTTACCAATCCATGCTTTATGGATTTGTGATCAACGTGGGAAAATCAATGAGGAGCCAGGAAGATGGCATATGGAAAGGGCTCCACAAAAGAAAGCCTCAGATGTGTGACAACGTGGTGCCAACTTCAGCCAAACCGGCTCCACAAAAGAAAGCCTCAGATGTGTGACAACGTCGTGCCAACTTCAGCCAAACCTAGAGAACACGTTTTATGTTGCACGAAAACATTAGGTTTCTTGAAATATTCTAGAGCAAGAGATAGATTTTAAGATTAGATATTGATTTTGTATTTTTCCCCCTCATTTCTTTGAGTCTATTGGTTTATTTCATTAAAAAAAATCAGCTTTATTGAGGTATAACTGACATTCAAAATTATAAAATATTTAAAGTGTATATTGTGGTGATTTAATATACAGTAGACTCTCTGTTAACCGGCACCTGTGGGGATTGGTTGATGCTGGATAAATGTAACTAGACTCTCCGTTAACCAGCACTAAAGCAACTCTTAAGCAACCAGCAAAATCTCAAGCAGCTGGCCAAAAAATTATGCAGGTTGCTTCAGAGTGCCGGTTCTTCAGTTCTGGTTAATGGAGAGTCTACTGCACATACACATTGTGAAAGGATTCCTCCCATCTGGTTAATACATCCATCACCTCACATATTTATCTTTTTGTGTGTGTGAGAACATTTAAGTTCTCTCAGCAAATTTCACTTACACAATACAGTGTTACCAGCTCTAGTCAGCATGTTTTACAATAGATTCTCAGAATTAAGTCATCTAATAGCTGAATGTTTACCCTTTAACAACCCCTCCCTCTTCCTCCATTTACCCTACCCCCTAGTCCTTGGCAACACCACTATGGTTCTATGAGCTTGACCATATTTTTTTTTTTTTCACAATTCCACACATAAATGATATCATGCAGTATTTGTTTTTGCCTGGCTTATTTCACTAAGCATACTGCCCTAAAGGGACACTGTTGCAAATGGCAGGATCTTCTTCTTTCTCATGGCTGAGTTTTATGCATGTATCTATCTCTATCTGTATCTCAATATATGAGTATATATATTTACAAGTACATATCATCTTATCCATTCATGTGTTGAAAACATGCCTCAACTCCTCAGGTTGTTTCTACACTTTGGTTACTATAATTAATGCTGCAATGAACAAAGAGGTACACATATCTTTTTGATATTCTATTGTCATTTCCTCTGGATAAAAACCCAGAAGTGAATTGCTGGATTATATGGCAGTTCTATTTTTAATTTTTTTGAGGAACCTCCACACTGTTTCCCATAGTGGCTGCACTAATTCTCTGGTTTTTATATTTGTAGTTCTGTGAAACCCACCCACTGCTTTGTGCCAAAATCTACAGCTGCTACCATCGTCACCCTGCTTTATGCTGGTGCTCAGCGGCTACCCATAAATAGTTTCAATGTCACTTCCTCCCAAGTAGGTAATTCACAAACAGCAAGTCAAAGATTTAATTTCAATAAAGAAATACTCAGAAGCCCTCACTTTGGCAGGTCCCCAGGGTGAGAGGATATGATGGTTTTCTCAAGAAGTCCAAAATAATGGAAAAAAAAAAATGCACCCCAGACATTCACTTCTCTAAAACATCTAAGTCACCAACACTCCCTGCGGCTATTGTGACTTGTTCCAGCTAGATAGATCTGCTTCTTGTTAAATTGTCACGCAGACGAGAGAATTACCTCTCTGACACATGAAACGACTTTCCAAACGCGATTAGTGACGCCTCACAAGCAGGCTCCTCCCCATTCCTTCTGGTGTTTTGAAAGTTTCCTTGGCTTCTTTTAAAAGTAGCTTTTAGGTGCATCTTTGGAAGGAGCTGATCTTTTGTTACTAAAATGGGACACAAAGCCTGAGGGAACACGTGAATGCAACTGTATTACTAAATGCAATTTTAAAGTTTTTACTTAAGAGCCAGCTTCTTGTATCTGAAATGCTGTCATTCCTGCCGCTGTCACCTCCCAGAGTCCCCCAGGAAGGTGTTGCTGAGCTACTGATCCATGAGCACTAATGATTTTTTTTAAAAACGCTGCTGTATCCCTTTGTTATACAAAGCACACAGGGGCTAGACGACAGACTCACACCAAAGAAACAAAGTGGAGCAGAAGGATCTCCCAGGCCCCAACCTGAAACACCTGTGCTATGTACGAGGCCACGCAGCTACACAACACTAACCACGCAGTGCACAGATTTCTGGACTACTTTCATTATAAAGTAGTCACCCCTCAGTTTCTCTTTTAGGTACAATACTTTGTCACAGATTTTTACAACTGGAAGGATCCGTAGTGTTAATCTAGTAGCAACTTTTCCACGTCAGTGATAGAAGGCTTCTTGGAGTGGCGAATGAGCCTAACAGCCCAGTCTAGTGGCCAGAAATCACCCTGATGCACCTCCTTGAGTATTTCTAAGGCACCTGTGGGAGGAGACAGGGTCAGGCTCTGGGGGGCTCTGCTCCCCTCGGGAGGGTGAGAGTGGTTCAGGGGCTATCCCAGGCCCCTGTGTGGGGAGTTCCCAGCACCTGTTGGGTACTTGTGAGGTCCGTGGAGAACAAGGCTCCCCACTGGGCACAGGGCCTGCTGCAAAAGGAGTCGATGCTCATGACAACTGGGAAAACCAGACTAACCAAAGACTGCACCGATGAAACCCGCTGACGTACAGAATGACACAAACCATGATCTCCTATAGGTCAACATGTATGTTTTTTTTCTATCAAAGTAATGACTGCACTTGGGGACATATTCCAACTTTCGAAAGACACACAGGGTCTCTTTTATGGGCATCAGGAAGAAGTCTGGGATAGAACCTAGGAATGGTATTTTTAAGCACAAACTAAGAAACAGCACTTCTTAACATTTACATGGTTACAAAGGATTAAAGAACAAACCCAATCAATTACACATTGTGAGAGAGAGAGAGAGAGAGAGAGAGGTGTAAATTTTCTTTAGAGTAATATTACTCAGTTTTTCTGATGGCAACGAATTCCAGTCTTTAGAAAATTTATTGGGGTGACATTGGTTAATAAGATTACATAGGTTTCAAGTGTGCAATTCCACAATACATAATCTGTATATTGCACTGTGTGTTCATCACCCAAAGTCAAATCTCCTTCCATCACCATATATTTGATCTCCTTTAACCTCTTCTACTTCCCCCATACCCCCACCCTCCAGCTTTGTGGAAAACACTATGAAAGTTCCTCAAGAATGAAGAATAGTTACCATATGACCCAGCAATCCCTCTTCCGGGTATCTAACAGAAAATTCTGAAAATATTTGTAAAGATATATGCACCCCTATGGTTCACTGCAGCATTATTCACGGTGGCCAAGGCACAGAAACAACCAGTGTCCTTCGATAGATGCTTAGATCAAGTAGATGTGGCACTAATGTACAACGTGTAATACTACTTGGCCATAAGAGAAGATAAAATACAGCCATTTGTGACAGCATGAGTGGATCTTGAGAATAACATGCTAAGTGAAATTTGGAATGGTCCATCTGGTCAACCTACTGACACCTTGAGTTTAGTCCAGTGAGACTAGGCTGACCATATGTACCATTTGAAATGGGCCAGTACCATTGCTTTCTATCCCATTTAAAATGGTACCTCTGGTCAGCCTAAATGGAAAAAGTCAAGAGCCATCTGACTTCACTCATATGTGGGATATAAAAATGAAAGCAGCAAACCAATAAGATAAACAACAATTTGGCTTCATTTTCCAATGCCTTTATCACTGTTCCTTCTTTACTGAACTGAAAGAGTGCTAGAAAATCTCCTGATACTATTCTATCCTTTGCCACAAACACCATTAAGCTATAACTTTTCTTTCTTTCTCCCTTTCTCTGAAGAGAGCCCACCAGTAGCCCTCCGCCTCTCTGTTGTCTAGACAGGTTGCTGTCTCCTGGGCAACTGCCATTCGGGAACTTTTCTTGGCTTTTGCTGGGATTAGGCAATTATTGGATTCTAGTTGTCCCGGAGCAAGGATACATCACAGGTAAAAATGAATTTCTGAAAGTATCTGAAGCTATTAATATACATGATTGAAAGCTTGGCTATGTGTAGAATTCTAGACAGTAAATACTTTTTGGAATGTTGAAAACATTGTCCTATTCATATAACTTTTAGTTTTGCTGTTGGGAACTTAGATGCCTTTTTGGGTCCCCTCGTCTTTTTTTTTTGTCTTTTTTTTTTGGTCCCTCTAGAAGTTTTATAAAAGTCAGTATAGTATCGCAGTTAAGGGTATAAAATCTGCAGGCACACTACCTGGATTTGAAATCTGACTCTGCCGCTTATTAGCTGTGTGAGGACACCAGACAAGTTATAATACTTAACACCCTCTGCCTGACGTTCCTCATTTATAAAGAGGGTAGATCGCTACTACCTCTCTCAAGAGTTTCTAAGGAGATTAAAAGTGCTAAAAGTATGTGTGCTGTATGTAAGTATAGCTATGATGCTAATGGTGAGGACTGTAAGATTTTTTAAGAAAGCTCTGGTTTCTTGAAATTTGATGACAATGTGCTTTCGTGTCAATGATGGAGACCTAGCAGTCTCTTTCATATGGAAATACACACGCTTCCATTCCAGACCATCTAATAATATTTCTATAGTAACTTCTTCTCCATTTTCCCCCCTCTTCTTTTTGGAACTTCTTTTGTCTATATGTTGGACATGTTAAATTGAGCCTCTAATTGTCCCAACTTTTCTATTTTCGAGATTTTTGCTTTTCCTTCTGGGAGAGTTCATTTAACACGGCTACTCAATTCTTATTTCTGCAAATCATACTTTCTAATTTCTGAGAGCCCTGCCTGGCTCCTTGTTTTGTTTGTCTTTGTCTTTCTTTCTTTCCGTATAGTATCTTCTTCTTTTTTCGTGGCTAGCACTACCTTCTCTTATTGCTCTGAGCACCTTAGAGATGCTATTCACATTTTGCTTCCTGCATTTTGTTTTTTATTTTCTTTCATGTTGAAGGTTCTCTCCATGTTTGATAATCCTTGACTGCTAGTCTTATAAAACTGACATAGTGATTTGAAACTCTCTGTGGAAGGACAGGGCTTACGATTGACAGACCTCGCTGTTGGGTACATCACCAAGCCAGTTTTTCCCCCAGGCACTTTAACCCATCAATACAGTAAGTCTCACCTAACACTGTCAATACGTTCTTAGAAACTGCAACTGTAAGCAAAACAATGTATAATGAAACCAATGTTACCACAGACTGATGGATATAAACAAAAGTTAAGTTCCTATGACATAGGAACTTCTAAATAAAGACCTAAAACACTTCTAATGTTAAACAGTGAAATAAATGTAAGCTATATATACATTTAAGAAAGCTGGCTAAACATAAGTAAAATCGTTATTTTCCACCCCTCTTATTCCAGTTCAGAGCTTCTCCCAGCAGCTTAGGGAGCCAGGCAGAACCCACTCTGAATAGGATGCCTTTCCACCTCAGGCCCACTCACACCCACACTCACTCGGATGGGGACAATGAAAACATGCCATGTGCCTCACGTGCACATCTGTGGTATGTGGGAGGAAACTGGGGGAGCCAGAGAAAGGTGATGCAGACATGGGGAGAACGTACAAACTTCACACAGACAGTGAGTGGCCCTGTCGGGAAGTTTTTCTTTCCTCATCAATGTTATAACAAAACAGTGAAGGATAGGTATCCGAGGACCTGCTGCATCGCTCTGGGTTGTTCTTCAAGCCATGAAGTTTCTTCAGATGCCGTAGTCCCAGGCACCTTAAGTTCCATCACTTTAGAAGCCACTCTGAAATCACTTGCTTCGGTGTCAGCCTTCTTGGACCTGCCAAGTCAGACATTCCTCTTTTCCATTTTCAAAATAACATGCTGACATTGTCCCGCTGTTATGGTCTGCCTCCTGGTTTGTTTACTTATTTGTAGATTGATACCATTTTTATTCTTTTATTGTCATTTAAGTGAGATTTCACATGGGAGATGTTCAATGGTTTTATGTGCTCAATTCTGCCTATTCCTTCTTTACTCATATTTTCTATACAACTCTAACAGTTGATTATTTTTTACAATTTCCCTTGTTTTCTCTTAGCCTAGAAGGACCCTGCAACATATAATTCAACTTCTAGAGAAGTTTAGAAACAAAATTCTATTAGCTCACAAAGCCATTTACTAGCCCTTCAAATGTCTTCAAAAGTTTCACATGATACAGATAGTAGTGAGAAGAGAATACATTCTCAGCACCATATGCACTTCACGTTTTAAATCAAACTCTGTTAATCCATATATTAATTTATTGTCAACCTAATCTCTTTTCACCTCTTCATACTTTTTACGCCTTCATACTTTCTTGCATTTCTTGGCTCATATGCCCCCATCCCATGTGCTCAGATAATGACAAAACTGATTATGGTGCTTGAAGCTTGACATAAAGTCACTTAAATTTTGTCCTAATCAAACAAAGTTTATCTAACTGAGCTTTACATATTTCCTCCTATGTAGAAAACAGGACCATTCAGAGCAAACAGGCTTGCTGAGGCTGTTAGTAAATGTTGCAGATGGCTGAGTAAGGGGATTTGCTTGGGGAAGTCACCAATGGTACTAGTTTGCAAGTGCTGCCTTAAAATACCACAGACTGGGTGACTTCTACCACGGACACGTATTGTCTCACAGTTCTGGAGGCTGGAAGTTCAAGATCAAGGTGTGGGCAGGTCTGGCTTCTCCTGAGGCCTTTCTCCTTGACCTGCAGTTATCCACCATCTCACTGTGTCCTCACATGGTCTGTCCTCTGTGCGCTCACACACCATTCGGGATGTCCAAATTCCCTTTCCTTATAATACAAGGACCCAAGTCATAGTACATTAAGGTCTACCCTAAAGCCTCACTTTCAACTTAAGCTACCTATTCAAAGGCCCTGTCTCCAAATACAGTCACATTCTGAGGTCCGGGGGGGGTGGGGGCGGAGGGGGGACAAGAGCTTCAACGTGAATTTTGGGGGACACAATCAACCCACAACATGAATGCTGAGTCAGGTTGGGACCAGCTCTAGTTAAGAAAGCAAACAGCAGATGGAAGGGGAACAGCAACGAATTGACCATCAACATGGGAATAAATAAATTTATAGGAAAAAGGAAGCCATGGATAAAGGTAGAAGAGCTATGCTTTTAACATGTGGACAAAAGCTAATACAGAAACTCTCAAGAGCTCAGACTGACATATGTAATATTAGGCAAGTAACTGTGTGTGATGAGCTGTTAAGAAAAAGGTGGTTAAGAAAACACAGGCATTAGCATTTGAGACATCCCAGAGATATGGAGGTACCTTGAAAGGTTCTGACTCTAAATTAAGACAAGGCATGTGGCTAAAGACTACATTAGGCAAAGTTTGTGCATTAAATTCAAAGAGTTCATTCTGTAGACTTGTAGTGAATTGGTGCTTTAGTACAATGTATACCACATTTTACCTTATTGTCTAAGAACATGCTTGTAAGAGTGAAATATTTTAGGAACTATATATCCGATTGTTTAGAGATAGAATTAGCTTACTTAAATCTTAGCCAAAACATGCCTGTACATTATCTATGATGATAAGACATGGGAAGTAGTGTACTACCCCTTAGAAAGAATACTCAGGGGCTGGGAGGCTATCCCCTGAGTGCTAGCCTGAAGTTAGGAAATCAGAACAAATACCACAGTGAGTCTAATGTCCTCACAGCAAACTCCCTTTGCAACAATTTTAATAAAATCTTTTAGGACATTAGTAGCATGAAAAGAACACTCTCTTGCTGGTCCCGATATATTTTAATCAGATCTGTTTTTCAAGTCTGAATATAAAAATAAAACATATGATCTTTCTTATTGTGAAATGACTGATCAAATGGATAATCAAATCCATCATTTGCTATAGCAAGGAATTTGGCCACCATCACAGATGTTCAAGCAGCGCAATAGACTGCTTTGGAGCAGGGGTTCCCACCCCCTGGGGCATGGACAATCCTAGTCTGTGGCCTGTTAGGAACCAAGTGGCATAGCAGGAGGTGAGCTGTAGTTACAGCCTCTCCCCATCACTCACATGACCGCCTGAGCTCCGCCTCCTGTCAGATCAGCAGCGGCATTAGATTCTCATAGGAGCGTGAACCCTATTGTGAACACACATGCAAGGGATCTAGGATGCTCGCTCCTTATGAGAATCTAATGCCCAATGACCCGAGGCGGAGCTGAGGCAGTGATGCTAGTGCTGGGGAGTGGCTGCAAATACAGATTCACATTAGCAGAGAGCTGCACGGAGACCATCATAAATCAATTGCTTGCAGACATATCAAAAACCATATCAGTGAGTGGTAAGTGATAATTAAGCAGCATCTGGCACTTAAATCATCCTGAAACCATCACCTCCACCTGCCTTGTCCGTGGAAAAACCGTCTTCCACGAGACCATTCCCTGGTGCCACAAAGCTTAGAGTGAAAGGAAGGAGGCTTTCGAAGTGCCCTGATTTGGTGGCTGCAGGCAGCGAAAGCTGTGAGTGGCTGATGAGAGGCAGGCAGCCTCTGTGACTGAAACCTATTTGGCTTTCTCTGGTTGGTCCTAGGTTGGAAGCAGGGACAAAAATTAGGGAAGCTGTCAGTTACTAATCAAGTCGTGGCCATCTGGGGTCAGTGGCATAGTTATTGTTTAGCTTCCCAGATTGTCACCAGAGAGCAATCTGGCCTCCTGAGTCTAATTCGCAGCAAGCTGACTTCTTGGGTTAGTTATTATAGATAATGGGTTGGGTTCCCAGGATGTTTGCTGCAGGTTGGGAGTCAAGGTTGTGTTTTTATGGATGGTCTGGCCATTGTCCATTTGTATAGTCAGTCTCCTTATCCTTACTGAAGGAGAAAGATAACGCAAAGCACCTAGCACTGGGACAAGAGAAGAGGCTCGGAGAACTGAATGCTGCACTTTGCAGATAGTGAGAAAAATAAGATTGTTTTTCTAGGAGGAAAGACAAAAACTAGTCCAGGTTATCAGAAACATCCATCCTGAGGTTTCCCAGGACTCGGAGGGCAAAGAGGCCCTACATTCCTAAGCCTGTAGCCCAGAATAGCGGGCACCCCAGCCGACAGCCCCAGTCAGAAGGCAAAGGGAGAAACAAGAATCCCTCCTCCACTCTGTCCTCTGGGAACCGTGCACTGAGATGTGCCCAGGGAGCTACAGCTCTGAGCAGAATCCCCAAAGCCTCTAGTCTCAAGGGCTGACAGTCTGGTGAGGAGACTTTCTGTGCATATATACAATGGATCACTTGATAAACACTAGATTCTCAGTTAACTGGCACCCATGGTGATTGGTAGATGCCGGATAAATGTAAGAAAACTTTCAGTTAAACAGCATCCATGCCAGATAAATACATGGTTTCTTTGATGTTTTTGCTGGTTGCTCGAGTTCCGGTTAATGGAGAGTCCACTGTATGTATATTTAAGACATCAATCTGGGTGTATATAGTAAACCATAGATCATAATAAAAAAATGGAGCTGCAAACAGAGTATCAACCTATGGGTATAGTTTGCAATTATTCTAAAATATCCAACTCTGGACTATGGGTTCCCAGAGAGTCACAGATAAAGCCAATCTTTAGGCATTTTTTTTCCATGTTGATAAATATGGAAAATTCACTGACTTCACTTTGAGAAAGAAAACCACCTTTCAGTTGGAAATAATTCAAAGACTATCAGATATTTTACCCTTTTGCTGTGTTGCCATAATTAGCATCATATGCAGTCCTGTAGCCTTGGCAGAGTGTCCACCTTAGTAAATGTTCACATTTAAACACACACAGGATCATCCACGATGGTGGGTTTTTGTTGTGCTTTGTTTTGTTTTTGAGCCTCACCAAAAGCTTGTAGGAGAGGAGAAACTGAGGCAATTATTTCGAATGCTGAGATAAGGAAACGGAGGCTTAAATGGGTGGAATGCCTGGCTCAAGTTGTCAGAGCTGAGAACAAAACTAATTGGCTGGTGATTGTGGAGTCCTTTTAAAAAGCCCACCCCCAAATCATTTCCCCATCAAATTCCCTGAGTCCTCTGAACTCCCCTTGTTGTATTTTCATTGTTAGCAACAATATCATTGGAATCCAAAACGTTTAAAGTTTGGTTTGCCAAAGTAGGGTTAAACTATCATGTTAATCTTAAGGAAGGAACCACTTTCAGGACTTCCTTATACTATAACACTTTTCTATGAACGTTCTAATCCTCTTATATTATAGTTTAATTCCAACGTAAATCTGACATTTCTGCTTCTTTCTCAATCCGTTTCATTTCAAAGCAGTTCAGTAAAAACATTCAAATATTTAATCACAAAGAAATGTTTATTCAACTGTTATTACTGTATTCATTTTTTTTTTTTTTTGGTCTAGGTGATATTATTCATACACAGTGAATTTCTTAATTATAAAAAAGCCATGCAGTCTGCAGAAAAATGACACGAGAGAATATTCTAATCAATCATTCTGAAGGACTGTGTCACAGCATTGGCAAAATATTACTGGGTGCGCTTCCGACTGTAATAAAACTACAATATGAGGAAAGAAAAACTTATCTATGATGCTATTCATTTAGATCAGACCAGACGCTCTGAAACACTCAGGCAAAGAATCCAGGGCTTTTCTTTTATCCCGGTGATGAATATAAAGAGTCAGGTAGCAGGAAGAACAAATGCAAAAGAGGTATTTTAAACTGTGGGCTTGCCAGTGGACCTTGGCTGTTGTGTTTCCCATGTTACTACAGTGGCCTTTGTGTATGCCTGCTCACATCTAAATTCATCTTGAAATACCATGGATCAGAAAGACAAACTCAAAAAAATAAAAAATATAGAAAAAGAGCAAAATTCTTAAGGTATGGTGGCTTTTCTCTCTGGAAGAGATTTCTTTTTTTCTATTTATGTCCTAGCAAAGACTTTAATCCATTTTTGTTTCAATTTCTATGTTAAATAGCCCCAAGGCACTTAGGGCTTTGATATTTGTGAGTTGGGCAACAATCTACTCAATTCTAATGAGAATATGCCTGAAGGAGAAAACGCTACTGAAACATTTTTCTCTAGATTTTTTGTCATTGAGTTGTACAGCCTCCTAACACCCCCAGAGCAGAGGTGCCAAACTGCAAACTACACAATGAGCGGGAACAATGACAATTCAACAAGAGGGAAAAACAGAGATGACGACGCATTTTACTGAACATTGTCCTAGGCATTCAAGAAAATTGTACTCCACATCTCTCTGGAACACACAAGTGAGGATAATTTAAATAAAAATGACCTATCGGTGACATAATTGTGACATAAGGGCCAGAATCTGGAAACTTATCCTAAAAGGATTTTGGCCAAACAGGGCAGCTACCAGGTCTAGAAGCTCTCCACTTTAAGACGTTAATGCTTGGGCGATGATCTGTAATAGCCAAATCTGCAATGTGAAAATGGAAGAAAACCTTGATGTGCAAGTGTTTGTCACTAAATGGTCTTGGGTCCTGGGTTTGTCACACAGCATGCAATCTCTTTTCACAGTCATTACTCACAAGAACTCACCCTGAAATGACTTCGTTTTTTGAAAGTCATAAACAGATATAGTATTAACATTTCTGCAAAAAAATCTTTAAGAAGTTAGTAAGCAAAGGAAAGCTAAATTCACAGCGACAAAGCCCTGATTTCTAAATATAAGATGTCACATATGTTTGAGATCTCACACTGCTGAGGACTCTGGGATTAATGCCCAGGCCGTGTTTTACCTCTTAAAGAAAGGGGAGCTTAAAACAAAACAGGGGAACACATTTAATAAATACAATAATTAAAATAAAAAAAGAAGCTTAGGGAAACAGAATTTTGAAATAAAGATTTGATTGGCAAATGGGGGAGGAATATAAGACACAGGAGCAGATCTGAGTAATCATGAGGGCACAGTGGGGTTGTAGTAAAGGTGTGGGTAGACTTTGAGGGTAAGGAGACCTCAGATCAATGAATTCAAGTCCTGTCACCGTTAAATGTGGGACCTTGGGCAAACTTCTTAATTTCACTAAATTCTTACTTTACTCATGTATAAGTGGGCACAATAATACTTGTCCTGCAGAGTTATTTTATATACAAAAGTCCTAGCACACTGATTGCAAATAGGCATTCAATACATGACAGCTGTTTCAGCATTTCAATAATATAGAATATTTCAAAATTGGCTTTCCAAGTTATTTTTTAGAAACTTGAAAATATTTTCCTATGAAAACAAGGTAACACAATTACAAATCATAAACTTAGTATTTATTGAGTACTTCCTACTAACTTCTTAAATGAATAATCAGGAAACAAGTACTATTTCCATAGGCATTTTTCAGATAATGAAATTAAAACACAAAGAAGTTTTGCTCAATGTGACACAGTTAGTAAGGAACAGACCAAAAAGGTCTAAACCAGGCGCTATGGTGACAGAGCCTAAGCTCTGTGTCACTATATTGCCTCACTGGCGATTATAACTTCATCAACCTCCAGAAACCTGTTTTTTCTTTTAAACATACTTGCACTACAACATAGATATCAGTTTCCCGTTTCTAAACAGATTTGAGATATGACTTACAAACCATAAAATTCACTCCGTAAACTTTTATAATTCAGTGCTTCTTAGTATGTTCACAGAGGTGTGCAACCATCCTCACCATCCAATTTTAGAACATCAACAAGCAACCCCTTAGATTAGCAATCACTCTCTTCACACCATCTTTTCAGTCCGTGGAAATCACCAATTTACTTCTCACTCTCTGGATCTGCCTAATCTGGAAAGTTCATGTAAATAGGATCATGTAATATGTGGTCTTTTGGGTATGGCTTCTTTTACTTAGCATAACGTTTTCAAGGTTCGTCTATGTTGTACTGTGTATCAGTTCTTCCCTTACTTTTTTCATTGCCATTGTGTAGACATGAACACATTTTGTTCATTCATTCACTCATCATTTATAATAATTAGATGCGCACTTGGATTCTTTCCACTTTTTTGCTATTATGAATAACGTTGCTATGATCATTCGTGCACACACTTTTGTATAAACATGTTTTCATTTCTCTTGGGTATATACCTAGGAGTAGCACTGTTGGGTCATATGGTAATTTTATAGAGAACTTTTTGAGGAACTGCCTGTTTTCTAAAGTGGCTGTACCACTTTATATTCCCGTCAGCAACATTGGAGGGTTCCAATCACTCCACATACTTGCCAACTTATTGATGTTCATCTTTTTGTTATGCCCATCCTGGTGGGTATTATACAGCATCTCATTATACCAGTGATTTGAGTTTCCCTAAGGATGAATGATGTTTAAGCACCTTCTCATGTGCTTCTTGGCATTCATATATCTTCCTTGAATAAATATCTATTCAAATCCTTTCCCCATTTTTCAACTGGGTTGTTAGATACCGTATTTTCCGGCGTATAAGACGACCGGGCGTATAAGACGACCCCCTAATTTTACAGTTAAAACATAGGTTTAGGTCTATATTCGCTGTATAAGACTACCCCCCACTTCCGAGGCTGTAGTCTTATACAGTGAATATAGGCCTAAACCTATGTTTTAACTGTAAAATTAGGGGGCTGTAGTCTTATACAGCGAATATAGGCCTAAACCTATGTTTTAACTGTAAAATTAGGGGGTTGTCTTATACGCCAGAAAATGCAGTATATGACTTGCAAATATTCTCTCATTCTGTGGGGTTTATTTTCATTTTATTGACCATGTCCTTGGAAGAAAAAAAGTTTAAGTTTTGATAAAATCCAATTTATAAATTCACTTGGACTTTCAGTGTCATACACTCTATATAAAAAAAAATGCCTAACTTAATGCTACAGTGATTTAATTCTACATTTTATTCTAAGAGTTCTATTGTTTTATCTCTTACATTTAGGTTTATTTCCATTCTGAGTTAATTTTTTTTTTAGCAATCTGAGGTAACTTCGTTATTTTGCATGTGGATATCCAGTTCTCTTAGTATCTTTTTTTTTTTTTAAAGATTTATTTTATTGTTCTTGACAGAGAGAGAGACAGAGAGAAGGGGGAGGGCCCAGCTGTACATCATCAGTTTTCAACATGGTTTCATTCCACACAGGTGGGCAGAGGCCAGGGGCCTCCCCCATGGGAGGCAAGCCCCCGAGAGGTAGGGGCTGAACCCAGGAGGGGGGGTGCCCTGGTGGGGGTGCCCCTCATATGGGAAGCTCACCATGGCAAGAACCGAACTGGAGACCTCCCGCATGGGAGGCACACCCCAGTTCAGCATATGGATCTGCACAGGGTGGGGCTGGGACTGAGACTAGGACACGATCCTCCCACCCTGGGCTGCAAAGTAGGCACTTGACTCCCTGAGCCATTCTGGCTTTACCAGTATCTTTTGTAAAAAGACAATTCTCTTCCTACTTCATTGTCTTGGTACCTCTGCCAAAAACCAACTGATCATAAATGTAAGGTTTTATTTCTGTACTCTTAAGTCTTTTCCCCTGATCTATGTTTGTCTGTCTTTATGCCCTGATTACTGTTGCTTTGCAGTAAGTTTTGAAATTGGAAAATGTGAGTCCTCCAACCGTGTTCTTCAAAATTCTTTTGACTATGCTGGGTCTCTTGTATTTCCATAGGAATTTTAGGATTGGTTTATCAATTTCTGTTAAACAAACAAAAATAATTCTAGCCATGTGGAATTTTGATATTGTATCAAAGGTTTAGGTCAATTTGAAAAGAATTACTATCTTAACAATGAGAGTGCTGGTTGATTGAGTTCCGGTTAACAGAGTCTATTTACACTTATCCACCATCTACCAATCTTCATGGGTGTTGGTTAATTGACATTGTACTGTACTTTTACTTCTTCTTTTCAGTCTAGCCAAAGGTTTTTTGTAAATGACCTTTTTTCAAACTAAGTTCTCTTTTTTTTTTTAATATATATTTTATTTATTTATTTATTTTGACAGAGGAGAGAGAGAGGGAGAGAGATACAGAGACAGAGAGAGAACTGAACTAGGGGAGCTCCCAGTTCAGCATATGGTTCTGCACGGGCCGGGGCCGGGACTCGATCCTTAGTCCCCGGTGCTGCAAAGTGAGCGCCTAACCCGCTGAGCCATCCCGGCTTCCCCCTAAGTTCTCTTTTGTTCACAGTTTGTTGTGCATTTTTTCATCATGAAACAATGTCAAATTTTATTAAATCACTTTTCTGTGTCTAATAAAATGATTGTGTAATTTAAATTCTTTATTCTAATCATCAGTGTCTTATAATGATTAATTTTTCATTTGCATTTCTCCCAAAATTCCTACTTGATCACATATATAATTCCCTTTAATATGTTGCTGAATTTAGTATGCTAATACTTTGTTGGAAGATTTTTGTGTTTATGAGATCAGACAATTAAGTTTGTGAACTCATCCTAGAAAAAAGTGCTACATACCTCATCACTGAATATCACTATGGTCACTTTCAAAGTACTCCCCTTGGGAAGCTATGCACCAATGCCAGTACCTAGTCCACCCTTCAAAGCAATTTTAGAATTCTTTCTGGAATAGCTGTCCGAGCAGTGAGGTCCTGAATGTCATCAAAATGTCTTCCTTTCAATATTTCCTGTATCTTCCAGTAAAGAAAAAAGGTATTTGGGGGCCAGATCAGGTGAGTAGGGAGGGTGTTCCAATATAGGTATTTATTTACTGGCTAAAAACTCCGTCACAGAGAGTGCCCTGTGATGGTGCATTGTTGTGATGCAAGAGCCATGAGTTGGCAAAAATATGTTTTTGTCTAATTTTTCAAGCAGCCTTTTCAGCACTTCCAAAAAGGTACGCAACATCATTTTGACTCTTGATTTGGACTGGTGGGACTTTTTTAGTTGTGGAGAACTGGCCAACTCTATTGTGCACTTTGACGCTTTGTTTCAGGGTTGTATTGGTACAGCTATGTTTCATCACCGATGATAACACAGCCCAAAACATCATCTTGCCTCTCCAAAAGGTCTTTGCAAACTTTGACTCCCCTTTGCTTCTGTACACCGGGGAGCCCCTTTGGGACCATTTTTGCACACACCTTTCTCATGGCAAGATTTTAAGTGAACATTTTTCTAACTGTTTCTCTATTGATGTTTATTGATGTCTGCTATGCTTCTCACAGTCAGCCAACGATTTTGACACACAACTAGATGAATTTTTGCAATGTTTTCATCAGTTCTGCTCGTTACTGGCCACCCTGACCTCTCTGTATCAGTGACACTTTCTCTCCCCTCAGAAAAATGTTTAAACCATTTGTACACTGCCGTTTTCTTCGTGGCATTATCCCCATCAACGTGGACTAACACATCCCTGATTTCACTTCCACTCCTGTCAAGTTTAACAAGGAACTTGATGTTTGTTCCTTACTCTAATTCAAGTACCAATGTTCTCTCGACGGTACACAAAAACACAAAACACAATAATTAACTCTACTCAACAAGACACCACCACACATCAACAGGATTATAGCTCTGAGACACTGATATCCTAAGGTTATGAAACCTTACCGAGACGATGCCGGGAGAGCTCAGTGGTTGAGCACTTGTCTCGCTATTGCGAGGTCCAGAGTTCAATTCCCAGCCCTGGCCTGCACAAACCCATATGCTGAACTGGTAACCACTGTGATGACAGGGCAGTGAAGGTTCTTGACTCTCATGTGGGAGATGCCCAGTTCAGTTCCCACCCAGCACAGCCCCATATCCACCTGCATGGAATGAAACCATGTCACAACTAATGATGTACAACTATGGAGACTGCTCTGGGCTGCCCCCTGCCTTCTCTCTCTCTTTCTCTCTCCTTCTCTCAAACAATAAAATAAATCTGAAAAAAAGCAAACTTTATCAAGTTGTTTGTACAGTGCTGCCAACATACTAGTACAGTCATAAAGAAAACTAATCTACTGTTTTACTTTTCTGTCATGTCTTTGTCTGGTTTTATAATACTGGCTCGTAAATTGAGTTGGAAATTTCTCCCTACTCTTCTACCTTTTAGAAGACTGCATGAAGGACTAATATTAATTATTTAAAGATTTGATAAAATTCACCAGTGAAGAAATCTGATCCTGGTTTATTAGTGTGGGAAGCTTTTAAATTATTAATTTAATTTCTTTCCTTGTTACTCATGTAGTTAGATTTTCTATTTCCTCTTTAGTCAGTTTCAATAGTTTGTATCTTTCTAGTAATTTACCCATATCTAGATTATCTAATTTCCTAGCATATTAGGTGTTCATAGTATTCCCTCATAATCCTTTAAGTTTTGTAAGTTTGGTTGTGATATTGCCTCTATTGTTCCTGATTTTAGCAATTGGAGTTTTCACTCATTTTTAATGAATTAATTCATTCATTCATTCATTTTTTATTAGTCAGTGTGGCTAACAGTTTGGCAAATAATTTTTAAAGATAGCCTTTTGTTTTTTTTGAGTCCCTCTATTATTTTTCTATTCATGATTTCATTTATTTTCACTCTAATTTTTATTTCTTTTTTTAAAGATTTATTTTATTATTTTTGACAGAGACAGAGAGAGAGAGAGAGAGAGAGAGAGAGAGAGAGAGAGAGAAAAGGGGGAGGACCCAGAGCAGTCTCCATAGTTGTATGTCACCAATTTTCAACATAGTTTCCTTCCACACAGGTGGGCGGGGCCATGCAGGGCGGGAACTGGGCTGGGGGCCTCCTCCATGGGAGGCCCGCCCCCTCGAGCCAGGGGCTGAACCAGGGGCTGAGAACCAAACTGGGAAGTACACCCCAGCTCAGCATATGGGTCTGCACGGGCTGGGGCCAGGATTCAATCCTTGATCCCCAGGGCTGCAAAGTGAGAGCTTAACCGGCTGAGCCATCCCAGCTTTCCCTAATCTTTATTATTTCTGCTTGCTTTCAGTTTATTTTGCTCTGCTATGTTACCTTCTTTTTTTTTTTTTTTTTAATTTATTGTTAAATTTGATGAGGTTACATTGGTTGGCAACAATTAGATTATTGTTTTGTGAACATTCTTTTTTTAAATATAGGCATTGACAGGTATAAATTTCTAAAAACTGCTGTCTCTAACTGCATCGTAACTTTTGCTATGTAGTATTTTTGTTTCATTAATCTCAAACTATTTCCTAATTTATCTTTTAATTTTATTTTTGACCCAATGGTTACTTAACAGAATGTTCTTCGAATTTCACATATTTGTGAATTTCTCAACTTTCTTTTGGTTAATGATTTCTAAGTTCAATCCATTGTGGTCAGAGAATATGTTTTATATTATTTCAATACCTTTAGATTATTTGAGGCTTGTTTTTTGTCTCAGTATATGGTGTATCCTAGAGAAAGTTCTACGTGTACTTGAGAAACGGTGTATTTGCTTTTGTCAAATAGAGTGTTCTATAGATATCTATACTATTGACCAGTTCTTCTTTAATAGTTTTTCTTTGTTCCCTCAAGTTCTTGTTTACTCCCAATTAATACAGCTGTGATATTTAAAAAAAGAAAAAGAAAAAAGAAAGAACATACCTGACACTGATTATTCTGTCTAATAGCCTGGGACAAAGCTTTACTTATGAATAAGGTCAAATAGCAACAATATCCTGAGAATGGGGATTTCCAAGCAGCACGGGATAGATCAAATGGGGGCAATGCTCTCAGATGGAGAACCTGTGATGTGCTCAGACCCAGTCTGCTCCTGCCAATGCCCGCATGTTCTGTGTGGTGACACCACCAGTTTCCCAGGTTCTCTGGGAGCTGGGGAGGAACAGATGGGAGAAACTCAAGTTACTATCCCACTAATCCTGCTGTTCTTATTGAGGTTTAGTGGATTTTCTTGAATAATGCTCCTCAGATGGTTGTAAGTCTTTGGTTAATGTACAAGATTCTTAACAAGCTGATTTTGACAATTTTCTCAGTGTTTTCATTGCTCTTAGGAAGAGGCAGATTTATAAAATATTCCCACTGTCATTCCAAAGTCCTGCCCCATTCCCCAATATTTTATAGGCAATTAAATGCTTGGAGTTTCAACAGGAACTCTGGATAGTCTAAATAACCTTCCCTATCATGCAGCCGAAATTTCTAGAAAAAAAATATGCCCTTGTCCCTTGCTCCAGAAATAGTGGAGAGAGGAACTGTTTTCTTCTCTAGGCTTCCCTCTCTGTACAGTAGCAATAAGAGAGAACATCCCTACATTCAGGGAAGGCCAAGAATGATAACAATTGTGCCAACTGCTTGCATGTGAGAAATGCTAAAAGGAATAAGATTTTTATATCTCTGAGATTTCTGACACAGCTATTATCCATTGAAGAAAAGAAAGTTTATAGTAACTCAGACAACAGACCTCATTTCTGAGCATCTATCACGTATCAGACACTTCACTAATCTCAAGTAAGATGAACATGGTCCCTGCTGTCTTAGGGCATATGAGCTCATGGGGCTACGGAGAACTAAAGAGACTACTAGGATTAGTTATGTGATTTAAAAGGATGCATAAGGTGCTTTTGGATACATGTAAGGAGGGGCCCCTATCATCTTCTAAAGGTAATGACAGCTTTTCTAACATATGAAGGATAAATACGAGCTAAGGGCAGAGGTCTGAGATAAGAACAGACTAATAAATCTGGTATTTGAGGGTAAAGGCAAATCACTGATCAAAACTGTAAAGTTGGAAAGGAATATAACCATGGATTACATGAGGAGTCAATTTTCACATTGAATGATAATGTCTTTATGCAGTTGGAGATAGACAGGGAAAAGTGAGATGTCTAAATGGGGGTCATAGCTTTGGTAGCAATTTTAACAGCAGTTGAACCAGAGTGGAGAAGGTTTCTTGGGAAATGAAAGAGAGGAAAGGGAGAACCCAGAGCAGACAACAATGTTTGGATGTGAGTGCATGCTCACAGTAGGCGAGGGCATGGAACACTAAATCGCTGGTCCAACAGCCACTGTGCCTCTTCCACATTCCTAACAGAACCTTGACTTAGTTCAGGTTTTCACCCTCCACCAGATAGTCCACTGAACACAGGGATCTAACCCTTTCCTGGCCCCAGGCATTGATATGTTGTTTTAATGTAAATCTTATAGCTCTTTGCCAGTAATTCACCCAGTGAGGAAATGTGACTTAAATTGGCTCAGACGGAAGGGAAAGATTTTTGTTCCCTGACTGATGGAGAACCACACTTTTTGTTTTTGTTTTTTTGTTTTTTCCTGCTGGAAGCTTACTGCCTCAACCTTTTGCCAGCTACTTGTTTTCTCAGACTCTCTCATAATTTATGAGTGCCCATGTGACAGACATGGTTATAACCAATAGGACAGGGTGGGCTAAGAGGTTTCTAGAAGGCCATTTAGGGCTGGTGTGGACTCAGCAATGTCATGAAGCCTCCAAATACTGTCTAGCCCTCCATGTTGTTGTTGGCGGCCATCTCGCAAAAAGCCAGCATGAGGACAAAGCTGACCAAGGAGGAAGTGCAAAGAGAAGCAAACATTCCTCCTGCTTACACTCCCCCTGAGCTCTGCCCTACTGCTGGGCTGCCTTCACATGAGTCCCTCGAACTTCTTATTTCAGTCAGCATTGAGTGGCATTTCTACCACTGGAACTTATAAGCATCCTAAAAGCTATAGTAGGGAAATAAACTTACAGAGAGACTAAGAGAAAAAGATGAGTTGGTAGAAAGAATCAGAAGAGCTCAGCATAATACTATCTGAGACAAGATGGAATCTTACAAAGGAAAGAATTCTGACAGGGCTAAACATATTGCATTTATCTAGGAAGATATTTTCCTGTCCTATTTCCTCTTTGGCTGTAGAACCTCTTTAAGTTAATCTGCATTCACTGTCACCACACCATGGCTTTCTAACTTATAAAATATTCAAAGGGTAACTGATAGTGGCCTACTTCACAATTGGATTATGATGATTATTATGAATTACAATTTTCTTATGATGATTATAAAGTATTTTTATAATTAAATACAGAGTAAACATGGTCAATCCAAGACTGATTAATGTAAGTACATGAAAACCACATTGAAACTTTTCTCCAGGTAGACCAAATTAATCAGTAAAGTCTTATAAGTCTTTTTTTATTTTTTTTTATTTTAAATATTTATTTATTCACTTATTTATTTTGACAGAGAGAGAGAGAGAGAGAGAGAGAGAGAGAGAGAGAGAGATACAGAGACACAGAGAGAACTGAACTGGGGGAGCTCCCAGTTCAGCATATGGTTCCGCACGGGCCGGGGCTGGGATTCGATCCTCGGTCCCCGGTGCTGCAAAGTGAGCGCTTAACCCACTGAGCCATCCCGGCTTCCCCGACAATTTTTTTTTTTCTTGGAAAGAGAGAGAGATACAGAGACAGAGACAGAGATAGAACTGAACTGTGGGAACCCCCCCAGTTCAGCATGTGGGTCCGCCTGGGCCGGAGCTGGGATTCGGTCCTCGGTCCTCGGGGCTTCAAAGCGAGCACTTAACCCGCTGAGCCATCCTGGCTTTCCCACATGAAGTACAATTTTGAATAGAAGTGAGGAGAGTCTTATAAGTCTTATAGACACATTTAAGACATGCTTTAAAAATAAATTGAAAAATGTAAAACATATATCTGAAGATTGAGAGAACAGTCTAAGAAATCCTCCTATTATCCATCACCCAGGTTCCCAAATTGTCAATACTTTGTCACCCTTGAGATCCCCTTTGAGCAAATGTGGTTGGATTGTCTGGTGGTGAACGCAGCCCTCTAGCTCTGCCCCTACATGACCCCACCCTGTCTGAACGGGAGTGGACTGAGGGAGGCATGTGCTGGACTAGTGTTGACATCTGCAATCTAGACCAGCACAGCAGTGAACCTAATGTCTCTCCCAAAGGTGGAAAAGTCTGAGTATCAATGAAGAGAAGGCGAAATAGCAAGTGAGGATAAGGGAAAGAACAGAGGAGTTATGTAATGAAGGTAACCCAATACCATAGCCATACCTCAAAATAGGTTCAGGGCAAGAGATAATTTTGTCTCTCAGCTCAATTACACCAAAAAGGCAAAGCCATCGATTGCTAAGACCCCCTCCTACTTTTGGAACCTGAAAAAGATCCAGGGAGACCTGCCAACCGGAATGGCGTTGCCTGGGAGCTATTTTCATGATATGATGATAGACTGGACTAATCATCAATAACTTAATGGGACTCCAGAAATGGTTCAATATCTATCTATTAACCATCATAATCCTTTTGTTAATGGGGATCCATCTACTTGGGGTTGGTCTATGGTATAATAGGACATAGATTCGGACTATGTCCCAGGTTCCTAGCACAGAGCTCCTGAAATCCTTGAAATTTCCTGAATAATAGGAGTGTCTTTTGTTACTCATTAGGAGCCCCTTTTGAGCACACCTAATTTCAGGTTAATGAGGTGACTTAGGATGGTGCCTCTAGATTGTCTCAGGATGGGACTGGTCACACAAAAGACCAAATGCTTAGAGGGACAGAACTTTTTATCCCAGCCACCCACTGACCACTGGGGAGAGGGGAACTGGTACTGCAGATTAAGCTCTAGAGAAACTCCTGAACCACAAGATTTGATGAGTTTTTTGATTGGTGAAAGTATCCACATACCAAAAGGATGGCATACCCAAATGCCATGGGGATAACAGCTCTGACACTCGGAACCTTCCAGACCTGCCCTGTGTATCTCCTCACCTGGCTGTTCATCTGTAGCCTTTGTAACACCCTTTATTAAAACAAACAAACAAACAAACAAAAACCTAATAAACCTAAATAAACATTTCTGAGTTCAGTGAGCCATTCTACCATATTAGTCAAATCCACGAAGAAGGGTATAGGAACCTCCAACTTATAGCCAGTTTATCAGAAACACAGGTGACAACCTGGACTTGCAATTGGCCTCTGAAACAGGGGCAGTCTTGTGGGACTGAGCCCTAAACCTGTGGAACCTTAGCTGTCTCCAGGTAGACAGTGTCAGAATGGAGGGAAATCTGTAGGACACCCAGTCAGTGCCCATTGAGACCTGGAGAATTGCTTGGCAATACCAGAGCACATAAACTCATCTGCTTAAAAATCAGAATGCTGTTTCTTATATGAACAATGTGTATGAGAGCTGTCCAGAAAAAAATCCAGTCACAAATGCCTCCATTTTTCATACTACATGGCTGGACACTTTTTGGACAGCCCTCATATATGACTATGACAGTTAGATTCTCAGGCCAGACCCCTGAAACCCATCTCACCCATAAGGCAGTCATGACATCTTTTATATTGTGAGTACGTAGAAAAGAATATTATTGAAACTATAAGTTAATTTACCTCCCATCTTGTTAGTGTTCAGAATTAGAGGAGCTTACCAAAGCAATATAAACTCTGATCAGCCTCTACCCAAATCACAAAGTATACGTTCTTTAAATCTTTTTTCTAAGATTTATTTTATTGTTTTTGACAGAGACAGAGACAGAGACAGAGAGATGGGGGAGGGCCCAGAGCAGTCTCCGTAGTTGTACATCATCAGTTTTCAACATGGCTTCGTTCCACACAGGTGGGCAGTGGGCTGTGCAGGGCAGAAACTGGCTGGGGGCCTCCCACATGGGAAGCACACCCCAGTTCAGCATATGGGTCCACAAGGGCCGGGGCCAGGACTCAATCCTCAGTCCCCGGGGTTACAAAGCGAGCGCTTAACTTGCTGAGCCATAGTGGATTCCCCACAAAGTATACATTCTTATAGTTTGGATTTAATCTACCAGCATAAAAACTTCCAACATTTTTGTTTTTCTTTTTAGCCATTAAGTTTCTAGAATCACTTAAGTTTCCCTTTCCTATATATCTGCCACCACATTTTCTAAAAAATATTTATGTCTATTTTTAAAAAAGATTATTTTATTGAGAGAAGGTGACACACAGAGAGAAACAGAAAGAAGGGGGGAGGGCCCAGAGCAGTCTCCATAGTTGTATATATTAGTTGTGACATGGTTGCATTTCACACAGATGGATGGGGGCCACGGGGGTGGGAACTGAACTGGGGTCCTCCCACATGGGTGCCATACTGGCAGTTACCAGTTGCACTGAAGTTCAGCATATAGTTTTGCATGGGCCAGGACTAGGATTCAATCCCTGGACCTGTGGTTGCAAGGCAAGTACTCAACCTGCTGAGCTATCCCGGTATCCCCTATGTCTTTTTTTTTTTTTTTTATAGACTCAGGACTAGTGGTTCTCAAAGTATGGTCCAGGGACACCTAGGGGCTCCCAAGACCCTTTGAAGGAGTCTGCAAGATCAAAACTATTTCCTTAATAATACCAGCATGTTATTTGCTCTAGTCACACTCACTCTTTTACAGGTACACAATGGAGTTTTCCAGAAGCTACATGACATATGGTAATATCATGGTTCTAATAGGTATATGTGTGAAGTCAATGTGACTTGTCTCATAGTAAGCTGGACATCAAAGAGATTTGTAAAAATATAAAAACAAATTTCAATCTTCTCACTACATTTTTGGTTCTGAAGATACGGTTATTTTTTTTAAGTTATTTATATTAACATGTAATGGAGTTATTTTTAAAGAATTCATAAAGTTATTACATTTTCTTTCAGTTGCAATTTCTGATATTGATAATTATATCATTAGACATACCCCTCCCCCATTCCCATACATACACAAAAACTCTCGGGGGCACTGTTTAAGAGCACAAAAGGGTTCTATAGCCAAAATATCTGAGAACTGCTCTTCAAGAAAAATTCCTTTCTTCACCATCTCACTTAAACTTTTGTCTAATGCGATGACAGGATTCTTTTGGCAATCATTTTTTGCAAATGTCACTGGATATAAACTCTCCCTCCTTTCCAAGAGAAGCATTCTTCGACTGTGAGTAGGAAACAGCTGGTGACGAGGGGAGGGTGGAGGCTAGGCTAGAACTCACCTTCACTAGTTCTGTGTAGCCTGTTTCCTTTGCAGTCCACCAAGGCTGGGCTTTCAGTCCATGCACGTTGTAGAGTGAGCGCTGCCAAACAGATGCGAAATGTCCCCTCTTGTGCCCTAGCTCGTACCACTTATACGCCTGAAAGAACAGAACAAATGAACTACAAATGAAGCATTTTTATTAATGTTAAAACTAAAATCACTAAAAATGAAGTATTTCTTTGTGGCATTTAAATAAAGAGCTTGTCTGTCAGTGCCCAAGTCGGTTCCACTGGTGCAAATACTGTTAGTTGACTGGGTTTCGGATTGTGATTATTATAGAGGAATGTGTGCATTTTATTTTCACGCTCAGGTCTTAAGGTGTTCTAGCATGGGATTCATGCTACACTCATTTTGGTCTCCCTCAGAGTGTCCAGCACAGCGTCTATGATTTATTTGTTGAGTAAGAAATCATTTAACACACAAAAGAAGATTGTATATTTTAGCTCTCATTTCTTATATTTTATTTTTATGTTTCCCTTAAAAGAAAAGGAGTATGATTTTAATAATTTTTTCAAAGATATTGGCATTTACTGAATTGGAATACTAGAGTTGAGAGTACCTTCTCTTCACAATGTATGTTCTTTCCATGTGAGCATTTAAGAAGGCTACCCCAAGGTAACAGCGTGTGAATATTCCATTAAATTAAGTAGATAAAAGGAAAGATTATTCTGAGTTGGCATTAAGATAGCAATAGCTTATATTAGTTTTCTTTTTTTGAAGAGAGTTTTTGTTCTTCCTTTTTTTGTTGTTATTCTACCATACAGATCACATTTGGGGCTTTAGGCTAGCTGTAACATGATACTACTTGCCCCCAAGACCAGCCTTCTCAGGGACAGCTGGTGGCAGAGTATGTTGTTCCATATGTCCCCTTCAAATGACACCCTAACCATATGCTTTCCTAGTGCTCCTCACCACATGTATCCTGCAGTATGCACACACCACTGTCCTTAGAATGAAAGATGATTCCAGTGGTATAGTCAGTAGTGCCCCTCCACTATTATAAGTGAGATCTAATGTGATGATTACTTTTGAAGAAAAATTTCATATACTCAATTTGATCAGTTAAACTTAGCCGTGTAATATCAAGTAGCTTGAGAAAATATTCAAGAAGAATATCTTCGTAAGACTCCACTTTCAATGTGAAGTATATTAACTTTTTAAAGTTTTTAAAATCCACATTTCAAAATTTCCTTCATTAGAAAAGACACCTGTGAGAGCAGAACTACTTCATACCTTTAGTAACATTTTTCAGTTTACTATCTGCTTTTACACATGTATCATATTTGATCTTTCCAATAACTGCAAATATCTCATTTACAAATGTTCAAACTGAGGCTTAAAAGCTAAATATCTTGAACTCTAATATAACACAGGGCCCCTAGCAACTTGTTCCATAGTACTTCCATCTTTGTATCATTAAAAAAAAGATAAAAAGTGATATTCTTATTTATCTTTCTCAATAATATCTCAAATTAATAATGTCTATGTTAACCACTCATATATTTTCCTTGTAATACATGTAAATTGTAGCTATAAAGTAAATTCGTTAAAAACAAGAAACTT
>PVKE010006083.1:0-55878 GCA_004027555.1 Craseonycteris thonglongyai
AAATTAAATTGCATTTTAAGTTAGTAAAAATCTATCTTGAAAAAGTGTCGGAAAATCGAATTTTTTAGGTACCGCATGTACGGAATGCTGCTATCAAAAGTTGGGTCTGGAAATTTATTTTCTTCATGAGCCTATATCTCAAAAACTTAATAAGTGATTTAAAAAATAAAAAATAGTTTTGAACATATATTTTACTTATTTACCCATACCTCGCTGCAATGCACCTTATACTGAAACACAGTGTATAAACATAGTATGCATTTCACACCCCTTCTTCCCCCTTAGACTACGCCTATGACAACAAGTCGATTGCGACACACTTTTAAAATAAAAAGTAGATCTTATATACAGAAAAGTTGGCCACCCCTGACCAAGACTATTCTATCCAGCAAGCTTATCATGTAAAAATGGACAGATAAAGAGCTTCACTGAGAAAAATAAAAAGCTAAAGTTCATCACCACCAAACGTTTACCACAAGAAATATTAGAGGGACTTCTTTAAGATGGAAAAACAAAAAAACAAAACCAAGCAAAATTATGAATATAAAGTGGTTAGAGCTACATATCTATTAAGAATTACTTTCAACTTAAATGGACTAAAAGCTACAATCAAAAGACAACAAGGGTATTGTGTTGAGTGTCAGACAGACAAAGACAGATGCAAGTTGATTTCACTTACATGTGGAATCTAAAGAAGAAAATAAACAAAAATTTATAGATACAGAAAACATTTGGATAACTTCCAGATGGGAGGAGGGTTGAGGGTATGGGTAAAAAATGGGGAAAGAATTCAGAAGTACAAATTGATTGTTACAAAGTAATTATGGGGATGTAGGGTATAGCATAAAGAATACAGTCAATAATATTGTAATGACTATGTATGGTGTCAGATGAATACTAGATTTGTTGGAGTGATGGAAGGAGGGCTGGAGGAGTGGGTAAAAAGGTGGAAGAAATTAAGAAGTACAAATTCATAGTTACAAAATAGTCACAGGGATGTAAAGTACAGCATGGGGTATATAATCAATAATATTGTAACAACTATATATATATAGTGTCAGATGGGTACCAAATTTATCAAAATGATGACTTTATAAGTTATATAAATGTTTCATCATTATGTTGTAAACCTGAAACTAATAAAATATTGTATGTCAAATGTAATTGAAAAAAAAAATTTTATTTTTAATTTCAGTATTTTTTTTTATTGTTAAATTTAATGAGGTGACATTGATTGGTAACAATTAGACAGCTTCCAGATGTACAAGTCCACATCACATCACACATGCATTGCATTATGTGCCCACCACCCAGAATCAGCTCCCCTTTCATCACCATATATCCGGTGTCCACTCCCACTACCCCTCCAACTCTCCCTCCCCACTCCTCCCCCCTGAAAAATTTCAAAATATATAAAAATAAAAACAGAAACTTAAAAAACTTACAGTGATTGAAATCATTTCAGATTCAGCAAATAACACTTCAAACCAATTGTGTTGAAGCAAAAATAAATAAAAAACATGTAGTATCAATGTAGAAGGTAATCAAATGTCTCTGAAAATTTACTTGAAATAATAAATATTTAAAAAGTCAGAAAACTATATTAACTATCTTCAAAAGAAAATAGTATTAAGACAAAATTAAATGTTACTATTGAATGAACAATTTTTTTGTGAAATGTCAAAATATATTTGGATAGCATTCTTTTTAATAATTTTCTTTACTTAATTATAAAAAGTAAGTACTCATTGTGAAAAAAATGTAAAAGTACTAAAGAAGAAAAATGTAATCACATCATTTTTAATATTTTAAAAGAAAACCACTTTTATTATATCAAAAAAGATGGGAATGCTTTAAATTATAGAGCAAAACTAGTGCTACATAAAACTTTCATGCACATGAAACACTGAAAAGGGAGTTTATTTTTTTTTTTCTAGTCATTTTGATTTCTCCAATATTTATATGTTTGGTTACAGAGTATACCACTTTCTACATAAGTTTTTTTTTTTTTTTTAAGATTTAATTTTATTGTTTTGACAGAGAGAGGGAGAGATAGAGAGAGAGAGAGAGAGAGAGAGAGAGAGATACAGAGACAGAGAGAAGGGGGAGGGCCCAGAACAGTCTCCATAGTTGCACATCATTGGTTTTTCCATATAGTTTCATTCCACAGGTGGGAGTGGGCTGCACAGGGCAGGAACTGGGCCGGGGTCTCACCCCAGTGAGAACTGAACTGGGGGCACTCCCCAGTTCATCATATGGGTCCACTCGGGCTGGGGCCAGAATTCGATCCTTGGTCCCTGGGGCTGCAAAGTGAGCGCTTAACCCACTGAGCCATCCCGGCTTCCCCTACATATGCTTCGTAATCCTAAAATAAAGTTTTACTCAGGGAAAAGTGCAAGTGTTGAAACTTACACATCAGAATACAGCATCCACTCAGTAACATAAGCTTCTGTGCATTGCGATGGTCTTACCTGAACACAAGTGATGCTATAAACAGCACGTTACACTAGCAACTCACATCTTAGAATTTTCTTCATCTGTTTATCATATACCTGTATCGTTTTTACATCTAATGTTTAGCTTCCAGGGTCAGGGGAGACAAAGGAAAGTCCTTTAAGGCAACAAGTTCATTTATTTATATACTCATGTAATTAATGATATATGTACAATGAATCTGCTTTATTCATCTTTGTTTTTTCCAGGTATCATGCATATGGTAAAATAAATACCTTAAATCCCATTTTAGTAAGTGAGGAAAACTAAAATGCAAAGACTAATGGCAAGACAATACTGAACAATCCTTTTCTACTATCGCCAACCAGATGAAAGAAAAATGTTTAGGCACGCTTATACAAAAAGTAAGGAGGAAGGTTAATTTCAGAATCGTCCCAGTCTCATCCAAACATTTGCTTGCTGGATATGTTTAATCTCAGATGATGTCTTCATGAATAATTATTACTGGAAAATGAGCTTTCAGAAATTATGAAAGTTTTCTATAATTAAAAATATCTGAGTTTAACACAAACTCTGAGTTTAAACAGATTTGGAGAGGGGGGGAATGCTGTTTTAGAAAATTCTAATACTCAATGGATTAATTCTGTTATAAAATGTAATTTTCTAAAAAAAATAATAATAAACTTTTCTTAAATTGGACTAGTCTTTTAGGTTGTAATGGCAATAAATAAAACAGCCACAATGATGAAACAGCAGCTACCACATTCTGAACACTTGCTATGTGCCAGTTACCATGCTGAACACATAGACTACGTTATCTCATTTAGTTCTCAAATCCACCTGAAGGTACAAGTCTGGATTTTTGGATAAAAAATCTGAAGACTTCGAATATTCAGCATTTTACCTAAGGCCAAAAAGTTATAAGGGCCAAGATTTCAATCCAGATCTCATATACTAGTAAGTTATAAAGACCTTCAACATTATATAACTTTAGAAACAATCGACAGATAACAGAATCTTTAGTAACAGACTACAGCATTATTGTTTGGCTGTCATTTATAACCAAACTGGATAATTATCACAGAGTACAACATAATGATGACAATAATGGATATGCTTTTTATTCTTAAAAACACATTAATCTAAAAAGTACAGGGTAGTTTCAAAATAAGTACTACTTTATTATAGAAACACGTATTAAAATCTGTCAAAAGGGGAAGCGGGATGGCTCAGTGGGTTAAGCGCTCACTTTGCAGCACTGGGGACCGAGGATTGAATCCCGGCCCTGGCCTGTGCGGACACATATGCTGAACTCAGTTCTCTCTCTGTCTCTGTATCTCTCTCTTTCTCTCTCTCTCCCCCTCTCCCTCTCCCTCTCCCTCTCTCTCTCTGTCAAAAACAATAAAAAATTTAAAAAATTAAAAAATAAATCTGTCAAAAGAAAGTAAAATGCCTTACCCTAGAGTTGCCATTGAACTTTGAACCATAATAAATGAAGATTCTAAACCTTGAACTTGCCTCATAGAGGCTCCCCTTTCAGCCTACAATAAAATATTCCTTCTTCACTCTTTTTCAAAACAGATTTTTCAACAAGAAATTTATAGAAATTTGAAAAAGCTGTTTAAGAAAAACTCAACAAAAATGAACAAAAGTCGTGTCAAGGAAATGCCATGACCTGGGGTTTCAGTTTGATTATGAACTGAACTGGCAAGTTTGGGTTTCGCAGATTGCTCTTTTAATCAAAGAGACTTGTAAGATCAAGGAAAAAGATAACACAAGAAAAAGAAAATAAATGGGGGAAAGCCGGGATGGCTCAGCGGGTTGAGCGCTCGCTTTGAGGCCACGAGGACCGAGGATCGAATCCCGGCTCTGGCCCAGGCAGGACCCACATGCTGAACTGGGGAGTTCCCACAGTTCGGTTCTCTAGCTGTCTCTGTCTCTGTCTCTCTATCTGTCAAAAGTAAAATAGAAATAAATATGCACTGAAGATAAAATAATTACTCTCTATAAATATTAAAAAAAAAAGATATAAAAAAAAGAAAAGAAATGAAGCAAATATGTAAGTGAGAAAAAAGAAGTAAAACCAGATAAATTTTGTAGAAAAGGTACAGATAAATGTATAAAGGTTTGAAGACTTAAAAAAAAAAAAAAAAAAAAAAAAAAAAAAAAAAAAAAAAAAAAAAAAAAAAAAAAAAAAAAAAAAAAAAAAAAAAAAAAAAAAAAGCGGTAGGCATAGTGGTTAAGTGTACAGGCTTTGGCTCCAGGCCAATGAGTGTGAATGAACCTCTGCCACTAACTGATTGATTGATAAGTCACTTTTCTTTAGTTTCTTCATTTCTATAATGGAAATAACAGTAGCTATAGCATGCGGGTTATAGTGAGGATTAAATGTTACATGTAAAACTTAACATAGTGCCTGGCACATAACTGTTGTTATTAATTATTATGAGGAAAAGTCAGAAGAGGAAAATGCAATAAACATGACCTCAGCTTTTCTGTACAGGGGATGAACTAAGTCTCTTCTAACTATATCTATATATACATTCCAAATTAAAGGAATTAAAATCTGATTCCCAAATAATACATATAATGTTGAAGATTCTATTATGACAACTGAAAAGTTATAGTCTTATGTTTCCTTGAACTTTGTTTTCCTTGAACTGGTCTGAACTTAAAACATGCATTTCAACTTGTCCAAGACACCACTGGCAAACGGGACCAGAATTAATATAAACAACCCAAACCATAGAAATGTAAACAAATTTTCATTCCAAACAAGTAAGCACTTGTTCCAAGTAAAAAATTTATTAAACTGAAGCAAAGACTGATTTTGATATATAGAATGCTATTTTATTCTTTATTTTAAATCTTTCTTACATGTTTAAAAATATACAGGGGTTCAGAACAACCTCAATAAAATAATGACATTTCTGCTAAAGGACCTCTGAAGTTAAACCACCAGTGTGCAACATGGTTGGCTTCCACAGGCACATTTCATTAATGCATTTCATAAAACAAAGAAATCAAAAATGCTGAGAAGAAAAATACTCAGTAGTATGATATAAATTTTAAAATACCTGTCAGGCAGGAAACTTATGGTAAAAAAGTAAGATTTTGATGTTTTACCACTCACACCTGCTGCACTTACTAATTCTCAAATGCCATTAGCTATATCTAAACCCCTAACAATTTATTATACAACTCCATGTAGCACACTAAAATATAAGCTAATTTAATCTCTGACTATGAAAACAGACAATTACAAAAGAAAATACTGACAGCTCTTATCTGTATTTGATAATTAAGTATACTGTATTTTCAGCAGCACTAGGAGTGCAGCTTGGTCTAATATAAATATCTAAATAATAACTAAACAAAAGATTTTTCTCTTAAAAGTTTTTGTATATATTTTTCCAATGTTGATAACTTAAACAACATTGATCTATATATTGTGCTAAGAAAACATTAGGCACAGATCACATAATACAATTTACATTGTCTTTGTTGTAAAAAATATAGTATGTGCAAACGCATATAACACAAATGATTAGTGAACAGACAGTAAGTCTTGTAGACCTCACACAAAAAGGTCAATTTTTTACTTAACAACAAACAAAAAAAGACACACCAAGTAGCTTTAAAAGCAGTACCTCATTTTGGGGTGAGTATTCTGCATATGCAAAATTCTTTGTGATTTTTTTAAAAGTAAAACAAAGCTTTATTACAGAAAACACCACACCATTTGGGCACATTGAAATAATTTAAAAGGAAGCAGAAAAAAATGTTTCTGAAAGCCAATAAAAATATTTAACACAATATCTCAACCAGGTTATAGATTGCTTTGTTGGAAGGGATAAATTATTTAACATTATGATTGCTTTATATAGTAGATTCTTTCATTAGCTAAGACACTTCTGGATTAAGGTAGCAAAGGATGCAGATCAAGAAAAATGGAGACAAGAATACAGCAGGCTGTTAGGAAGGGAGAGAGGGGAGCATAATTTTACTCTGATAAAATTAAAATACTTTTTCTTTTTGTTCATAGAAGAAAATTTTTGCTGCTGAGCTTATGAAAACAAGTGAAAGGTTTTTTTGGCAAGAACTAAAATATAACACTTATGCATCCCCCATGGAGAGACTACCTATGGATTTCAGATCTGTATGTTTAGAAGTACACTTGATACAAAAGATTACACTTTGCCACATATATAATATGTAGCATTTTTCTCTAAAGGACAAATTATGTAAGTAATCTCCACAAACACAAACAGAGAGACGAAGACAGAATGAGAGACAAAGACAGAGAGAATTCAGTCAGAGACAGAGGGGCTTTGTTCATGTTCTGTGGAAGATATGAGATACTGTTTTCATCCTCAGTGCTTAATTTTTCCCCTTACTGCACATTTATACTCACACACTATAATTACCTCATGAAATTACCCTCTATACATTCTTTTCTTTAGTTTTTTTTTTTTCTCCATGAAATAAAAGAAAAAAAGAAACCTTTAGTCTTTTCATGTCACAGTTAACTATTCAAGTAAATATTTCTCTAGTGGCAAATTTCCAGATGAATCAGGAGTATGATCCCAAAACACTGTCAGATTACTTTTGATTTACTACGCAACTTTCTTCATATAGAGCAGGAATTAGCCCGTTTCCTGGGCTTGGGGTCTCGCGTTTCCTGATCCTTCATACACATACAAGATGTGCACATTGTCTCAGAAAGTCTTCGGAGGCCTAGCCGGAAAACACTGTTGGAAAGGCTATATATTACACAGTTACAAAAACTATTACTTATAGCAAGCCAGGTTGTTAGAAAGGACAGTGTTGGATTGTCCAAGACCCGGGAGCTTTCCAGAAGAAAGTAAATTATATATGGGAGCCACAGCATGTAAAATACACTGGTTATCCGAAACAAAACCATGGCGTAGCGACGGTCAGGGCTGTGTCCGGTCTCTCCAGAGGCACCCACCTCATGGCTAGGGAACCGGGCCCTCCGGTCATGTATCTCTTTGGTGTGCTGTCGGCAAATTCTGAAAATGTGGAAGTAAGTGAAGCACACAACAAAGGCAGCAGGAGCATAAAGTAAACAAACAATAAAGCCCGTAAAATAGGCACTCGTGAGCCAAGAGGTGGCACACCATTCAAAAATGTCACCATGATAACCAGGTTTCCCCCAGCCGAAGAAGGAAGGCAAGAAAATTAAGCAGGAGTAGATCCAGATTAAAATAATACAAATTCTCAGTCGACAAGGGGTGACCAGTTGATTGTAGGAAAGAGGCTTGGTTATTGCAAGATAGCGATCCACACTTATGCAAGCAAGACATGCCATCGAAACACTTTTGAGAACCGAGATGATATATCCAAAAACCTGGCAAGTCAATGACTCGTGGATACCTGTGGAGTAGTGGAGAAGTGAGAGAGTAGGAACCAAGCAGCTAACTCCAACGAAAAGATCAGCATATGCCATTGTCTGAATGAAATAGCTGGTGGTATAATGGTGTAAGAGTGGAGCACAGTGAAAAACAAAGATGACCGTCAAATTCCCCGCAATGATTAGAAATGTCAGCAAGACAATAACAACTGTCTCAAAGATGCAGACATCCACCACGCTGTAGTGACCAAATCCAAGTGGGCAGGAGTGGCGCTCAGATACATTCACAAGGCCACTGCTCAAGTTCACGATCCTCCATTCAGTCCACCTGGATTCATTCATGGCTTGCAATCAAGGGAACCTGTAGGGTTGGCTACAGCAAGCCAGTGTCCAGCCCAGCATCTGTTCAACTCTGCATGAGTGTCTCAGAATCAGCTTCGGTAGATGGTGGCAGCGCTTCTGTCACAGCTGAGCATCCCAGAGAGTATTCAAGTCTCTTCACCAGCCTTAGTGCAGCAGTGACACACCTCTGCTTCGGGAGGGGAGGGTGGGAATAAGCTACAAAGGTGGTGAAAAAGGTCACTCAGCTTCCTCTGGTGGTCTCAAATAACTTTTTGCAGACACAAGGCACTTCTAGAGAAAATGGATTTATTACCTTGCACTATGGAAAATTAAATCTGCAAAAAGAAAAACAAATCAATTGCCAAGGGAAGAAAAGCTTCTGTGGGCTTGTTTGTCCTTCTCAGAAAGGGTGTTTCTTAGGAATCAACTAGAAAGAATGAGAAAAGACAAGTCTGAAATTGTCTCAGGCTTCCTGCTTCATTTATCATGAGAAGTGGATTCATATTTTAGAATTTAAATAATTAAGCTCTCAGATTTGGTTGGAAAGCTAAGAAAAAGTTCATTGTGACAAAGGTCTGATGCTGGTGGGTCAACTTTATGATCCATTTCTCTCACACATCTTTAAGAAGCTAAGACTACCCCCTCCCCCCAACAAAAGAGTCATCTCCATTTGCGCACAAGGGAGCAGAAAAGAGGTTAACAGACTCCAGATTGCCCCATAGTTTTCATCAAGAAAAAACACACATTTCCAGTCGGGAAGAGATAACATGGAATTGGGCTAACACCTGACAAAATATGATAAACTTCTGACGTTTTATTGCTGCATGCATTTTTAAAACATTCAGAGGAAAACAGTTTTAGTCTATTACAGTTACTTGTGCTACCATTAGCAATGTAATTTAGAAGTCTTTTCAAAAGGAAAAGAATTCATTTTGCTATTAATTTCAGCATTAATAACTGAAGATAACTTTCATTATCTGATATGCCACCTTCCTTATAATAAAGCATAATCACAGAATACATAGCTCAAAATTATTCCTCACCTTTGTAATCACACCTCTATCTCTCACATGTAGGTAAATATATACAAAATTTAGATAATAAGAGAAACTTTCCCATATACTCTAAACTTATTTGACTAGAAATGTTGCCATTTATTTATTACTTAGGTATTTCTAGTAGGCTTCATAGTTATGTTTCTCTACCTGTTTATTTTCATTAGATGATTAACATATGAAATCATTACTTTGACTAAATCTTCTGAAAGTAGAAAATTACCTTGTTTGTTATATTTGCAGTTATGTAGCAGCCATATGTTTAAAAAAATGTCTCTTCTATTTCTGCATTTTATTTTGAGCAAGTGTTCAATTAACACAGAGGCCATTAGGCAGGTTATAAGATGGTCTTCTTTTAAAATACCTCTAAAGCATCAAGATTAGTTTAAATTCTACAGTTTGAAATACTGAAAGGCTGGCAGGATAAAATCCATCCAAAAGGCTTCCAAGGTCATTGATATAAGGTTAACATTGATAAAAGTCTTTTTTAAAGCACAGGCATTTCAGAGAGTCTCTTATCAGCCTTTGTTGTCATACCTTTTGAAGAAATACCTTGCATTAAAAATAAAAACATTTGCTCAGGAACAAAGCAGCAGCTTCATAAAAAGCATTCTTCTGAAAGTTATTTTCTCGTGCACCACCAAATCATTCAGGGCAGTCCTTCTTCTTTTATAATAGCCACAGGATATTCCTCTTTGCACATTCCCAGTTTTACTTGTCACAATATAGTTCTCTTGTTACAGGAATAAGGCAGTGCTTCTCACCTACATTCATTTGCCTCAGCTGCAAGGCTGGGCTGCTTGATTCAGAAGTCCGATTCACTGTGATGCAGTTATCAGGATGCTGTCGGAATATTCTTCACAGTTTTTCAGCATCACTGCCTCCACCTGAGCCGGAGCCCTGCGCTTCCTCCTCATCCTGAGCTGATGCAGAACTCACCATCAGAAAGGTGACTCGGTCCTCCTGCCCCAATCAACAGCACAGCCAATGGCTACTGCAGCTGAAACTGTCACTAGGTAACAGTTGCCAGGCACATGCAGGCTTATAGACTTACTCCGCAAGCTCCGATCAAGATTGACAAAAGAAGACAATGAGGCTGACCGATGCGTGTAACATATTAACGGCATGTATGAACTTCTAGAGGTATTCTCCTTAGAACATTTGCAAAGATTATGTCCCAAGGACAAGACAGAAAAAACAAACTGGGATACACCTTTAAACCTGCAGAGAAACTACCACAAGGTACTCTGACACTAAAAGTCAGCAGTAACCTAATGCTCATTGGCAGAAAAAACTTATTAATTATTAAAAATCAGCTAAGTATTCATGAACTCAAGTGATACAGCTACTATTTTTCTGTGAAATACAGTTATATTTTGATTAAAAGAAGTTAAAAATCACTTAATCTCTTCTATCCCTGCCATATCCACACTAAAGTGCTGAATTTCATATATTCAACTATACAAACAAAGCATTGAAACTAACATGTATATACTAAAATCTATTTGGGAAAACACTTAAGGTCAAATATGACCTCAGTAGAGTGGACATTAGAAATAAATAGAATGATTGTTTAGTCCACTTTTTAACCTAATAAAAGAGATTCAACTAGTCAAAGAACTTTGTCATGCAATGCTTAAATAAGAAGAAAAGTATATTAAGCTCATTTATTTGATGGTTAAAAACATTTTCATTTATTTTGACTTACTATCAACAAACATTTACTCTTTTTTTAAAATTTTTATTTATTTTTGACAGAGAGAGAGAGAGAGAGAGAGAGAGAGAGAGAGAGAGTGATACAGAGACAGAGACAGAGACGGAGACAAAGAGAGAACTGAACTGGGGGAGCTCCCAGTTCAGCATATGGTTCCGCTCGGGCCGGGGCCGAGATTCGATCCCTGGTCCCCGGCGCTGCAAAGTGAGCGCTTAACCCACTGAGCCATCCCGGCTTCCCCCAAACATTTACTTTTTCAAGCATGATTCTTTTGGGATTAGCACTTTTGTTAAAAGTAGCTTAGAACTAATTTTACCATTATTTTAGAATAATACAGTAAAATTAAGATGAAAATGGAAGATATTAATAACATTTGTTGAGTACATCCTATATACCAAGCATTATGCTATGTGCTTTACATATTATTCCTCTATAAAAACCTCTTTGAAGTAGGTACCATCAATATCATTTTCCAAAGGAAGAAAATGGGTACTAGAGTAGGTAAATATAACTTGCCTGCTATTACAGAGCTGTAACTCTAGGATTCAAACAGGTCAAAACTGTCATTCTTAACACCATACTAATGAATCTCATCCTTTTCCCCTCTCCTTTCCACTGACAGCTACCAGTCAAGGAATGTTTAAGAATTCTTTTGAATTTCAAACAATGATTTGTAAAGAATAGAAAGTCCAATTCTTTTGTTCATATTGAAAAGTCTTATAGGAAAACCAAATTATTGCTAAAATCTTCAGGCATTCAGGTGAAATTATAGAATGGAAACGCATTTCTCTTTACCAGAAAAATTTACAAAACAAGTTACAATAATCTTAGAATGAGAAACACGTTGGGGTTTGAAAGCAAATATTTAAATTTATACAAAAAAGGTAAGGAAATAATGCTGCAATGAACATAGGGGAGCATCCAAAGAAGAAACACTAATTCAAAGAGATATATGCATCCATATGTTTACTGCAGCATTATTTATAAGAGCCAAGATATAGAAGCAACCTGTCTATTGATAGATGAATGAATAAACAATATGTGGTATATATTCATAATGGAATATTACTCAGTCATAAAAAAAAATGAAATCTTGCCATTTGTGACAACACAGATGGACCCAGAGGGTATTATGCTAAGTGAAATAAGTCAGACAGAGAAAATCAAATACCATATGATTTCACTTATATGGAATCTAAAATACAAAACAGAAATGGACTCATAGATACAGAAAACAAAGTGTTGGTTACCAGAGAGGGGAGGTGTTGAGGAGCAGGTGAAATAGGTAAAAGGGATTAAGAGGTACAAAATTGCAGTTATAAAATAATTAAGTCATGGGTAGGCTGACCAGATATCCTGTTTTAAATGGGACAGAAAACAATGGTACCATCCCATTTCAAACGGTATGTATGGTCAGCCTAGTCTCACTGAGATAAATTCAAGGTGTCAGTAGGCTGACCATATGTGCCATTAGAAATGGGACAGTAGTGATTTTTTCTGTCCATTTAAAATGGGATGTCTGGTCAACCTAGTCATGGGAATATAATGTACAGCATAGGGAATATAATCATTAATATTATAATGACTATGTATGGTGATAGATGGTAACTAGACTTACCATGGAGATCAATTCATAATGTATATAAATATAGCATCACTATGATGTATACTTGAAACTATTAGGATAGTATATGACAATTACATGTCACCTTTTTTAACCCTTTTACTGCCAGCGGGCTGATATATCGGCCCTCGCTGGCTGTGCGAAAACTGACACGGGCCGATATACCAGCGACTTTTTTTACTTGGTTATATGCAGCAAAAGTAGGAGCTTTTGACTCGGTTAAAGTCAACTCACATAATTCTTCAATGATTCTAAGCCCCAAATATATCTTCACCATTGGGAAAAGAACTAGATGTATTAAATAAAATTAAGGACTAGAAATAATTCAAAATCTGGAATATTGCAAAATTCCTGAATATGGTCTTAGCAGTCTTCGCACACCCCAACGGAGGTGGGTTAGCAGTACAAGGGTTAAAAGGCTAGAAAGTCCTCCTTCACAGGGAAGCATTTTGACTTTCTGGGATACCTAAAAGTATTAAAGTAAAAGAAAACTGGATTTAACTAATTTTCTCTTTTTCAATAGTAAATATTAAAAGTAAATATTGTATTTGATAAATATTCATAACTGTAGACAGATCTCACATTTCATATGAAGAGTTAAATATTAACCTTTACTACAAGAGCACTGAAATATAAAACTGTCAATTATATTAAAGCTACTTTAAGTCACCAAAATCTAAACAAATCATTTTAAATATACAGAATTTATACATTTTTTTTAAAGTTTTGAATTTTAATATTTCTAAAATAAAAAAAATGGCAAGAAAAGTTTCCTTTAGGGAAATTTAAAAATTCAGTCACTTTAGTTTGACACATTTATTTCCCAAAATTCATTGGCAGATATTTGATTCTAAGAATACTGTAAATAATCCATAATTGTACATGCTTTCAAAGATATATGATAATATGAGAGGAAAAGTTCAAGGAGCAGTGCCTTGACCCACTAAGTTTCCTTCTTTCTTTCCATCACTATCCACCAGAAAGCTTCAGTAATTCTAACAAGATAATATTCTTTTTAGAGACTGGCTCTTTCTACTAGCCCCTCACTTTTGTTCCTTTCCATCTTTTTTTCTGATCTAATTTTAATAAGACCTAATTTATAATGAGAAGCTCTAATAATAAAAGAGCATTAAATCATATATTTACATAGCTCATTAAATAAAGCATTCTTTGTTTGTATATTAGGCATAATTCTCTTTATTTTAGGGGTCATTAAGTGTTTTATTATTGCCATTTCTAACACAATCACTATTCTTCCTCTCCTTTCAACTTATGAATACTAGTCCGGAAGTCACTACGAGGAATCATTATTTGGGATTACTTCAGAATATTTCTAACAGATAAACCATATAACTTTATGAGATGATACATCACAAGTATGTTAATTTTCACTTATATCTTAAAGATGTTTTATATATATTTTTATATGTGTCAATATTTCTTTATTAAATATCTAAGCAACTCAAGCAACTACTTAATAGGACCTAACAGCAAAGCAAGATAGGGACATTAGTCTTAAATGGTAAACAGAATAAACAATAGGCAGTGAGTATCAAGGAAAACTACACACTAATATATTAAAAATTAAACAAATATATTTAGAAACAAAGGTTTTTTAAAGTACTTTTTAAATGTACCAAAAGGTGTATGTACCCAGAATTTATCTATTTCTTCACTATTTCTCCCATTGATTAACTTTTCTCCATCTCCACTGTCACTACCCTAAGCAAGCTAAAATCATTTTGTGTGTGGACTACTGCAGTGGCTTCCTGAGTCATCTGTAAAGTCTCTTCAATCCATTCTGTACAAAAAAAACCCTGAATAGTCTTTCCAAAATGCAAACCAGATTATATCGTTCCCATGTTTAAAATTTTTTTCATTAAAAAAAATTTAAGGATAGAATTACCATTTGACCCAGCAATGCCCTCTTCTGGGTATCTACTCAAAGTTTCTGAAAACATTTATCTGTAAAGATATAAGTACCCCAATGTGTAAGGCAACATTATTCACAGTGGCCAAGTCATGGAAACAATGAAAGTTTCCTTTGACCGATGATTGGATAAAGAAGTTGTGGTACATCTTCACAATGGATTATTACTCAGCCATAAGAAAAGATGAAATATGGCCATTTGTGATAACATGGATGGATCTTGAGATAATCATGCAAAGTGAATTAAGTCAGATAAAGTCAAGAACCATAGGATTTCACTCATGTGGGATATAAAACAGAAAGCAACACATGAAGATACAGACAATAGGTTTACCCTAGGGTAAGGGGGAGAAAGGGTGGTCAAATATATGGTGATGAAAATAGAACTGACTCTGAGTGGTGAACACATAATGCAATATATAGATAATATATTATAGAATTGTACACTTAAAACATATAATTTTACTAACCAATGTCACCTCCAACAAATTTAATTAAAAAAACAATAAATTTAATTAAAAAATATTTTGGTAGTTTCATACTGCCCTTATGATAAAGTCCCAAATGGGTCCTAGAAAATCCAGTCTCCATATATCTATCCAATCTTACTTCTATTCTATACTATTTAATATTAGCTAAACTGGCTTTACCTCCCACAACTCGAGCCATCCCCCAGTCCTGCATATATTTGCTACGTTCCCTACTGCCTTAAGTTATCTGTACCTACTGCTTACTATGCTATCACACTTCATTCAGTTAATTCAGATGTAACCTTCAGGTTTCAATTCAAATACTATTTCCTTAGGGAAATCTTCCTTGAATTCCCAAATTAGACCAGATTCTACACTTACCACAGTTTTTAATAATCTGTTTCATTCAATTGTGTCTCCCCAGTGAGACTGCAAGTCCCATGAGAGGAACAACAACTGATTTGCTTCTCATTATCTCTTAGGTGCTTATACCACAGTGTTGGGTATAGAATCAGAGTTGAATAAATAATTATTTAATATAATTTTAATGTTCAGTATATAAAAATAGCTTGAAGATTCTATAAGACAACAGAAAAACACTATTAACCAATTTTTGTGACACTCAGAATACACAAAGTTTTTGGAATCCCATACAAGCTTCACAAGAGAAGCTATCAAATGAATGATCAAATTGCAGTGGGAAACAGTCTTTTTTTTTTTTAAATTGTTTTTGACAGAGAGAGAGAGAGAGAGAGAGAGAGAGAGAGAGAGAGAGAGAGAGATACAGAGACAGAGAGAGAACTGAACTGGGGGAACTCCCCAGTTCAGCATATGGGTCCGCACGGGCCGGGGCCGGGATTCGATCCTCGGTCCCCGGTCCTGCAAAGTGAGCGCTTAACCCACTGAGCCATCCCGGCTTCCCCCCAGTCTTCTAATACATTCAAATTATGAGTAACATTCATCTATACCTCTACCTAAACCCAATTCACTATGAATATTTGACTAGTGCTTTGAAAAATCATACACAGCATGAGATAATAATTATGTACTTATTTTAAAAATGACCAATGCTGCAAAATACATCAATGCATTTTAAATGCAGTGCTAGTAAACGTAATATCAACAGTAACAAGTCAACTTTGTCTAAGTGCTAACAACAACAACAAAACAACAACACCCTCTGAAGTAGCACATATTAAATCGGGTTATTTGTATTTTTACTAACAAATTAGAGGAGTCCGTTTTATATTTTGAATATAGGTCCTTTGTTAGATATGCTTTGCTAATATTTTCCCCAGTCTTTTGACTTGCTTATTGATATTCTTAATGACATCTTTCAAAAAGCAAATTTTTATTTTAAGTATTACTTATTAAATTTTTCTTTTACATTTATTACTTTCATTGCCCTAATAAGTCTTTGTCAACTCTGATGGTATAAAGACATTCTTTTCTAGTGTGTTTTCTTCTAGAAACTATATATTTGTAGTTTTGATTTTTCTGTTTGGATCTATGATCATCTGAAATATTTTTTTCTGTATGATATGAGAAAGGGGTCTAAGTTCATTTTCCACCAGATATCCACATTTTTCTACTAGCATTTACTGAAAAGATTTTCTTTTCCACTGACTTATTTTAGAGTCTGTTGAAACTCAGTTGATAAGTGTGGGTTTATTTTTGGACTATATTCTCTTCCATGCTTTATTTATCTATTCTTATGCCAGTCTTGATTACTGTGGCTTTATAGTGAATCATGAAATCAGGTTGTGTCAGTTCTCTAAATATTTTTATTTTTCCCAAGATTGTTTGACCTATCCTAGCATCTTGTGTTTACACGTAAACTTTAGAAACAACTTAGAAGTTCTCCAAAAGAATCTGCTTGGATTTTAATTGGAATAAACAAAATTCTATAGATCAATTTTAAAAATAAACCAAAACTGACATTTTTAACAATATTGAATCTTCTAATTCATAAAGATTGTATATCTCTCCATTTACTTAGGACCTTTTAATTTTTCCCAATGACATTTTGTAGTGTTCAAGGTAAGAGGTCTTAGATATCTTTTATTAAATGTATTCATATTTTCTATACTTTTTATGGTTAAATTTATTAGGGTGACATTGGTTAGTAAAATTTACATAGGTTCCAGGTATACAATTCGATAGTACTTTGTTTGTGTTACAATATGTGTGCATCACCTAGAGTCAGCTTTCTTTTCATTACCATATACTTAGCCCCCCTCCCCTTACCCGAAGGAAACCACTAAACTATTCACTATGTCCACGAGGTTTCACTTCTTTGTTGCTTTTAGTTTTAAGATTTATTTTTATTGGTTTTCGATAGACAGAGAGACAGATAAAGAGAGAGACAGAGAGAAGGGGGAGGGCCCACAGCAGTCTCCACAGTTGACAGCATTAGTTTTCCATATAGTTTCACTCCACAGGTGGGTGCGGGGCTGCGCAGGGCAGGAACTGGGCCAGGGGCTCCCACATAGGTCCCGGCAAGAACTGAACTAGGGGCACATCCCAGTTCAGCACATGGGTCCGCGTGGGCCAGGGCCGGAATTCGATCCCTGGTCTCCGGGGCTGCAAAGAGAGCGCTTAACCCGCTGACCCATCTCAGCTTCCCCAAGCTTTTAGTTTTATATTTCACATATGAGTGAAGTACTGTGGTTCTTAGCTTTTTCTTTCTGGCTTATTTGCTTAGCATAATGATCTCAAGTTCCATCCATGTAGATGTAAATGGCAGTTCAAAATTAACTCAAAATGGATTAAGGGCCATCACATAAGATCGAAAACAATGAACTGTATAGAAGAAAACATCAGTACTAAACTTACAGACCTTGGGTTCAGGGAGGACTTTATGAACCTGACCTCAAAGGTAAGGGAAGTAAAAGCAAAAATAAATGAACGGGACTCTATGGAACCAAAAGGCTTCTACACAGCAAAAGAAACCATCAATAAAGCAAAGAGGCAACCAACCGTGTGGAAGATAATATTTGCAAACAATGCCTCGGATAAGGGGCTAATATCTAAAATATATTTTAAAAAATGCACAACTCAACAACAAAAAAACAAGCAATCCAATTGAAAAATGGGCAGAAGACCTACAGAGACATTTCACCCACGAAGACACACAAATGGTCAACAGATACATGAAAAAATGCTCTTTTTTTTTTGATGCTATTGTAAATGGTTCATTATTTTAAAATTTCACTTACTATTGTTGGTTGCAAGTGTATAGAAATTCAGTGATTTGTATATACTGACCTGGCTTTTTTTTTTAGTATTTCTTATGTACACAATCATGTCTTCCTTTTCTTGCATGGCTTGATTATTTTTCTAGGCTGGGACCTCCAATACAATGTGCATAGAGGTGGTGAGAGCAGACATCTCTGTCTTGTGTACAGGGTTAAGGAGAAAGCATTTACTCTTTTACCATTAAATATCATGTTAGCTGTAGGGTTTCCCATAAAGCATTTCCCATAGCTTCCCAGGTTAAGAAAGTTTTCTTCTGTAGTGTCAGAAACTTAACATTTGTTAAATATTTTCAATTGTTAGTAACTTGCCTTATAATGAAACGAGGTTAATAACATTAACTTCACTTTTACCTTTGAGAGGTCACTAAGGAAATGGAGAGATATACCATCTTTGTGGATTAGAACATTTGATATTGTTAAGAATGTCACTTTTTCTCAAATTGATATATAGAATTTTTGTTATTTCAATTAAAATCCAAGCACATTTTTTGGGGGGAGAACAAATTGTTTCTAAAGTTTACATGAAAGCATCAAAAAAACTAGGACAGCTCAAACAATCTTGGGAAAGAATAAAAAATATTTGGAGGACTGACACAACCTGATTTCAAGATTTACAATAAAGCCACAGTAATCAAGACTGGCTTAAGGATAGATAAACAGATCATGAAAAAGAATAGAGAGTCCAAAAATAAACTCACACTTATCAACTGAATTTCAACAGACTCTAAAACAAGACAGGAGAAAAGAAAAGCTTTTCAGTAAATGGTAGGATAAAAATTTGGATATCTGGGGGAAAATGAACTTAGATCCCTTCCTCATATCGTACACAGAGAATATTTCAGATGATCATTGATCCAAACAGAAAAATTAAAACTACAAAGATATAGTTTCTAGAAGAAAATATCCTAGAAGAAGACATTTTCATAACATGAGAGTTGACAAAGATTTCTTAGGATAATGAAAGTAATAAGTATAAGACCAAAATTTAATAAATTATACTTAAAATCAAAAATTCGCTTTTTGAAAGACATCATTAAGAATATCAGGGGAAGCCGGGATGGCTCAGTGGGTTAAGCGCTCACTTTGCAGCGCCAGGAACGGGGGATCGAATCTCCGCCCCGGCCCATGCGGAACCATATGCTGAACTGGGAGCTCCCCCAGTTCAGTTCTCTCTGTCTCTGTCTTTGTATCTCTCTCTCTCTCTCTGTCAAAAATAAACAAATATTTAAAAAAAAAAAAAAGAATATCAGTAAGCAAGTCAAAAGGATGGGGAAAATATTAGCAAAATATATCTAACAAAGGACTTGTATTCAAAACATATAACTGACACCTATAATTTGTTAATAAAAATACAAATAATCCAGTTTAAAAATGGGACAGCACTGGCATAGACACTTCATAAAGGAAGATATACAAAGGGCCATCAAGACAACAAAAAATACCGAACATCAGTAGTCACCAAGAAAAGGCAAATTAAAATCACGAAATACCATTTTATACCTACAAGAATGGCTAAAATAAAAACACTGACAAATATTAAATGTTAGTAAGGATGAAGAACAACTGAATGCTCATAAATTCCTAGTAATAATGTAAAATGACCCAACTTTGAAACAGTTTGGGAGTTTTTTTATAAAATTAATCAAATCTGCCTTATGATTCATCAAATCCACCCAACAGAAACAAAAATAAATATCCATAAAACACTTGTATAAAAATGTACATAGCAGCTTTATTTTTAATAACCCCAAATGGGAAACAACTATACCTCTATCAATAGGGGAATGGATAAACAAATTGTGATATGTCCATACAATAAAGTTCCAAAACAGGCAAAGCTAATTTTTGATAAAAGAAAGCAGAACATTGTTGCCTAAAACATGTGTGCACACGTGCATATGCATGTGCGTTGACTGGCAAAAGGAAACTTTTAGGGATGATAGAAACATTTTATATCTTGATAGCTGTGGGTTGCATGCATGCATACATGTCAAAACTCATCAAAATTTAATGTTTAGCATCTGTCCATTTCACCTACACCTAACTTATAGCCGGAGATAATAATAAAGCTATGATTGCACTTGAATGTTTGAAGTGCTCCATTTCTGTGTAAAACCACCAATTTAGAGCCCTAAATTAATTGAGTGAATTTGAAGGCACTGCCAGGAAATCATATATACTGATGTTTGAAGGAAAACACCAAAGTTCTTCCAAAGTTATGTCCTTCAGGAATGAGAGCTACTGAAATGTCTAAAAGAACAGATACTGCTGGACATCATAAGTACATCTAGCCTGTGCCTGCTTTCACACTGTCTGAATCAGTACACCTGACTCATGGCCCCATGTTTGTACTCACAGCACCCAGATGCAAGTGAGACACTGAGTGAGAAAAGCCTGCTTATTAAATGCCAAGCTATACAACACTGAGCCTGCCCTATCTAGCTAGGGTCTAAAACAACTAACTGGTCAAAAAGGAAAAGCTTTCAGAGATTCCATTTTTAGTCAATCACAAAGGAAAATGGAGAAAATAATACAATTTACATGTATGAGAGCTGTCCAGAAAGTATTCAGCCATGTCACCACTCTCATTTGACTGACAATAGCTGGATTTTTTCCAGACAACCCTCATACATTTAACTCCGCGAAGAAAATCCTCAAACATAAAATATATAATTAAAATCTAATTGGTCAAAAAGAGTATGCAGAGCAATACAATAAAGCCATGTATAGTATGATCTTTCCATTTTTGCCAAGTTTTAGTTTCACCTATAATAAACATTAACTTTGAAGACTAGGAAAGACTGACTGAAAGAAGAGAGCACAGGCGTTTGAATGAGGCTGATTTGGGACTGCACATTGGCTGCAGCACTTGTTAAATCCGAGGCCGTGGGTATGTCATCCTCTCCAGGTGTAAGGAAGATAATAATGCCCACCTTTTAATGCATATGGTTTATCTATCTATCTATCTATTTATTTATTTAATTGGTTTTGACAGAGAGAGAGAGAGAGAGAGAGAGAGAGAGAGAGAGATACAGAGACAGAGACAGAGAGAGAACTGAACTGGGGGAGCTCCCAGCTCAGCACATGGTTCCGCATGGGCCAGGGCCGGGATTTGATCCCCGGTCCCCGGCGCTGCAAAGTGAGCGCTTAACCCACTGAGCCATCCCAGCTTCCCCAATACCCACCTTTTAAAGTTGGTTATTTAATTAAAACCCAAAAATAAACCCTGAAAAGCACATAGCAGCTTTTCATTCAAAGATCACTGATAATAAGGTACGCATATTTTTTACGATTAACTGGCTTTTTGTTTAATCATTTATCATTAAGAAACTACATCCACAAGTAACCTGTTGGGATTGGGAAATTAGTAACAATACTTGCACCATTCTAATGAACTGACAACTCCCTCAACATTTCACTTAAAACGTACATTATTCAAATACATTGTCTGAAGCTGACTCTGAATCTTAGAACATCTCTGATTAGCAACAAAGTAACAAAAATTCCCAAGTGTTAGGCCATGAAAACCTCAGTTACATGGATCCTACCAAGTCCAAATAACAGCTCTTTTTATATGTACATTTATATTTATATTTACAACTTTTATATGTACACACACACACACCCCACATCATTCCTCTGCAATAAAAAAGGCCATGGGGGTTGCTGGGTAGCTTAGAGGTTGAGCATTTCCCTTGAATTGCAAGGTCTGGTGTTTGATTCCCAGCCGTGGCCCGTGCAAACTCATATGCTGAACTGAGGCACAACTGGTAAATGCCAGATGGCATGGCAGCAAAAGTTCTTCCCTCCCATGCAAGAGACCCCCAGTTTGGTTCCCACCCCGCATAGCCCCACATCTACCTGTGTGTAATGAAACTATGTCACAACAAATGATGTACAACTATGGAGACAGCTCTGGTCCCTCCCCACTTCTCTCTTTCTCCCTCTCTCTCACCTCTCAAACAAAATATCTTAAAAAAGAAAAAAAGTAAACATCTGAACTGCTCTATGAGTAAAGTGCCATAGCTCAGTCCTCAGCTGTCAGTTATTTTTAGATAAGAGGTGGTAACCATTATAGTATGTCAACAAATATGATAAATACGCTTAAAAATAATACAAGAAAAAGGAAATTCCAAGCTTTCTTATATCTTCCATGGAAGAGTTACCCATCAATCATGCTGTTCTCTTATTTTATGAAGAAACCAATCTAGAAATTAAACTATTTAATAAGATTTTTCTATCAATGGAATTCTATCAAATATTATGTCATAGAAAGGGTCCAATACAGCCCCTCCATTTAATTTTTGTACAATAAAAACAGAAAATAGTTGAACCTCAAAACCCCTCCTTTAAAAGTCTGTTAAAATTGTATGGAAACAGGGGATGCCCGGATAGCTCAACAGGATGAGCACCTGCCTTGCAACCATGAGGTCCAAGGAACGTGTCCCAGTCCTGGTCTGTGCAGACCCACATGCAGAGCTGTGGTGCAACTGGTGAACACCAGGAAGAGGCGAAGGTTCTCACCTCCCATGGGGGAAGCCCCCAGTTCAGTTCCACCCTGTGCAGTCCCACATCCACCTGTGCGGACGAAACTATGACAAAATACTGATGATGCACAACTATGGTGACTGCTCTGGGCTCTCCCCCCTTCTGTCTGTCTGTCTCACCTTCTCTTAAACAATAAAATAAATCTTTTAAATAACTGTATGAAAACAGAATAGCACAACTGCATTTTAAGTAAGGGGTTCACATTATAAGAAAGAAATATTGATTTAAATTCACTTTTAATTGAAAGAGATTTTCCTTTATAAAAATTTCTATTTTTTAAGATATCTTATTGTTATGGCAACTGAAGGGCTAAAAATAATAAAGAAATATCAAAGTTGTTATAGCAACTGGAATTTTAAAAAGCCATGAAGTGTAAAGTAAGCAAACCTTTACTTGGCTTGAAATGCAACATCTATGACTCAGTTTTCAAAAGAAACTCATGCTCTTGTCTTCGCAAGTTGTCTCTGGAGTCCAAATTTAAAAACAAAACCTTCAGAATAAGAATTATTTTTCATATTCCTTACATCCCTCATCACTCTATACATATTCAACCATGTGGCTTGATAATGATACAAATTACCAAACTCCATGAATAGCAAGAACTGTTGATTACTCAATAAACGCACGCTGAATTGAACTCAACTCTTCAGAGTTTACGTTTACGCAAAATCTGGATTTTCTGGTCTCACTTGCCGCTTTCCTCCAGCCGTCACTGTTCTGCTTTAGAATGCATTGAAGGTGGAAAAGATAGACATGCTTTGCACAGATTCATCCAAATAAAGTTCAATCAAATTAAAGTTTTACTGAAGGCCTATTGCATGCTAGGTATTGTTCAAAGTTCTGGAATCTTTTCTCATAGAGGTCATAGTCTTATAGAGAATGAGCTAAAATAGGGATATAATGAGATTAGCAGCAGAAAATTCATGAAGGTCCCACAAGCAGTGGTAAGGTCTTTGAAGGCCTTAAACCTGAGACTAACATAAATTATTTCCCCAGAGATAGCCAGATTAAGAAATTACAATTTTAGATTTGCGTGCTTTGCATTAGAAAATCAAAATGAGTTTTTACTGTCTTATTTCCATTTGACCAAGATTCAGTTGACAAATGTAGCAATATATGGTGCTAACATAACACATGTTTGTAATATTTATGGACTAAAGAGAATTGGCTGGGGATGGACCCCTTTGTATGTCTCTCCATACTCTTCTGCTTTATATTAGTACTCTTTTTCAATCTCCATTTGAGTGTTTGTTTTTTCCCAAAAAATATTGGATTAATTTCTTTTCTTTTTTTTAAGATTTATTTTATTGATTTTTGACAGAGAGAAACAGAGACAGAGAGAGACAGAGAGAAGGGGGAGGGCCCAGAGCAGTCTCCATAATTGACATTAGTTTTCCATGTAGTTTCACTCCACAGGTGGGCACAGGGCTGCACAGGGAAGGAATGGGGCCGGGAGCCTCCCGCATAGGTCCCGGCAAGAACTGAACTAGGGGAACTCCCCAGTTCAGCATGTGGGTCTGCATGAGCCGGGACCGGGATTCGATCCTTGGTCCCCGGGGCTTCAAAGTGAGCAATTAACCGGCTGAGCCATCCCAGCTTTCCCTTATTTTCTTTTTTAATTAAATTTATTGGGATAACATTGGTTAGTAAAATTATATAGGTTTCAAGTGTACATTTCTATAGTACATCACCTATATATTACATTGTGTGTTTTCCACCCCAAGTCAGTTCTCCTTCCATCTCTATGGATTTAATCCCTAGGGCTTCCTTTTCTATTACTCCCCTCTTCCTCTCCTCTCTGGTAACCACTAAAATGCTGTGTCCATGAGTGTTTGCTTTGTTGTTTTCAGTTTTATATCCACATATGAGGGAAGTCATGGTTCTTGAACTTTTCAGTCTGGCTTAGCAGGATAATCTCAAGATCCACCCATGTTGTCACAAATAGCAGTATTTTTCATCTTTTCTGATGGTTGAGTACTATCCATTATGTGTATGCACCACATCTTTATCCAGTCATCTATCAAAGGAGACAATGGTTGTTTCCATGTTCTGGTCACTGTGAATAATGCTGCAATTAACTTGTTTATTTATAGATAAATATTTTCAGATTCTCTAGGTAGATAACCAGAGCACGGGTCGCTGGGTAATATGGTAACTCTATTCTTTATTTTTCGAGGAACCTCCACACTGTCTTAAATCATGGTTGTTCCAATTTACGTTCCCACCAGCAGTGTATAAGGGTTCCTTTTTCTCCACAGCCTCTCCAATACTTGTTATTTTACGTCTTGTTGATTATAACCATTCTAACTGGTGCATTTGTCTGTTGGCCATTTATATGTCTGTTCAGGTTCTCTGCCCATTTTCTAATTGGATTGTTTATTTGTTTTCGTTGTTGAGTTGTACAAGCTCTTTATATATTTTATATATTAGCCCCTTATCAGAGGCATTGTTCGCAAATACCTTCTACAATTCAGTTGGTTGTCTCTTTGTTTTGTTGATGGTTTCTTTCGCTGTACAGAAGCTTCTATGTTTGATATAGTCCCATTCATTTATTTTTGCTTTTATTTCTCTCGCTTTTGAGGTCAAAAATCATAATATCATCTCTGAACCCAAGGTACATAAGTATAGTACCTATGCTTTTTTCTGTGCAATTTATTGTTTCAGGTCTTATGTTTAGGTCTTTGACCCATTTTAAGTTGATTCTGGTAGACCAGGGGAGACCCCCCAAAAACTGAAATTCTCTTCTGGAGGGCAGTCTTTGTAGTACAGGCTTCTCCCACTAGGTGAGTGTTCTAGGAACCCATCTGTATCAGCACACCAGCTGATGTTATTGTAAGAGGCTTCATTTGGCTTGAGTACATTTTTCCTGAGACTCTTTCAACATGTTTGTCTATTTCACGATGGGTGATTGACATGAACAATGTGCGGCATGACAAGGCACCTGCCCACACCATGCGGAGTGTTGAGCAATTTTCCACCAAAAACAGCCAGACCCCTGTGCTCCACTGTCCCTAATCAACCAATCTTGCCCCGAGTGACATTTGTTGTTTCCCCTAATAAAAAAAAGTCCTCAAAGGGAAATATTATGCCAATGTGGAAGAGGTGAAACAAAAAATGGCAGGAGCAGTAAAAGGCATCAAAATGAATGAGTTCAAAAACTGTTTTGATATATGTATTATATCAAACAAAAAGTATTTTAATGGTGACTGAAAGTTAACATGTAAGAAAAAATATATAATTTTTCATAAATAAATTCTGTTTATTGCAGGGTCCTCCCTCATATGGTCAGACATAGCAGTCTAGCTTCATTCTTTTGCATGTGGCTTTCCAATTTTCCCAGCACCATTTATTGAAGAGGCCTTCTGTTTTCCATTGTATGTTTTTGGTTCCTTTGGCTTATTTTTAAACTAGCAGTGGTCTGTCTTGTGAGCTCATAAAGATGACTTAAGAAGCTCAGACTGGGCTCAATGGGAAAGACAGCCATTATTTATTTCCTTTTAGACCTGGAAAGGAAAGTGGCAGCACTTGGCTGTAAGCCTCCTGTTATATATAGTCTGATAACTCTATTGAAAGAGAATGCTTTCAAAAAATAACTCTCCCCTTACCCATTTTACCCAGTAAAGATGACTAATACCAACCACTACTATATTGATCTGGAGACCAATACAATTTTTTTCTTTAATTGTTAAATTCATTGGGGTAACATTGGTTGGTAAAAATTACACAGGTCCAGGTGTACAATTCTACATTATATCATCTATGCATTGTGTTGTGTGCTCACCACCAAGAGTAAGTTCTCTTTCCATCACCATATATTTGATGCCTCATCCCTTCTCTCCCAGTCCCCACCCTCCTTCCAGCAGGTAACCACTAAACTTTTGACTCTGTCCATGAGTTTTTGTTTCTTTGTTACTTTCAGTTTTATATCCCACATATAAGTGAAGCCATACGGTTCTTGATTTTTCTCAGTCTGACTTATTTTACTTAACATGATGATCTCAAGGAATCCCTCTCCTAGGTGTCTATCCAAAAGGCTTGAAAACCTTAATCCACAAAGATACGCACACGAATGGTCATCACAAGGCTGTTCACGGCAGTCAAGTTGTGGAAACAACCAAAGTGTCCTTTGAGAGATGACTTGATAAAGAAGTTGTGGTAAATATATACTGTGGAATATTACTCAACTATAAGAAAGATGAAGTACTGCCATTTGTGACAACATAGATGGACCTTGAGACCAATACAATTCTATTGCCTTTTATTAAAACAAATAGTTGTTATTGTCCGTTAGACGAATAATATGCTTTATTCTTAATCCATGTTTATTCATATCATCCAACAAACTCTTATTTTTCCTAATTTTTACAGAAAATAAATACAAGTACTCAAAAACAAGAGACAGTACCTTCAAAGTACGTTATTAACAGTAAATAGTTAATTGATCATTATATTTAACAACATAGTAATTTATATATACCATATGCCTATATGATTAATTTTAGAATAGCTGTTGAATTTCTACTTGTTTCTGACACATACATAATGTCTATGTATATGTACATATTATACAATTTATAATACTTCTCAAACTGGAATCCAAGGGATCTTTTTTTTAAAATTTATTTTTATTGTTTTTGACAGAGAGAGAGAGAGAGAGAGATACAGAGACAGAGACAGAGAGAAGGGGGAGGGCCCAAAGCAGTCTCCATAGTTGCACATCATCTGTTTTTTCACATAGTTTCATTCCACAGGTGGGCAAGGGGCTGCACAGGGCAGGAACTGGGGCAGGGTCTTCACTCTGGTGAGAACCGAACTGGGGTTGCTCCCCAGTTCAGCGTATGGGGCCACACAGGCTGGGGCCGGGATTTGATCCTAGGTCCCCGGGGCTGCAAAGTGAGCACTTAACCCACTGAGCCATCCCAGCTTCCCCACAAGGGATCTTTGAGAGTGTATTTTTACTGGTCCATGGATATATTATTTTAATTTTCAATTTTATTTTCACAACAATCAAAAAGCTTTACTAGAAGTTGATTGTGATAATCTGGCTGCTATCCATAGCAAAGTACTGTTCTGCAATATTGATGCTGACATTTATTAAAGCATTTACCATGTGTTGGAACCAAACAGTTCTTAATTTGTTGCAGGCTAAGCAAGTAGGACACAGGGCATTTAATATGTAAATGATGCATCAATCAAAGGTCACATACCCTAACAACACACTACACAAATAAGTTTTTCCAATGGGTTGGAAAAGTGTGCTGAGAAATCTTGGCCACCTGAAAATGAATGGCCCCGTATGCATGCCAAGCTCAAAAACATCTATACTGTAGTTGTCAGGATCACAGTCACACTGTGAGAAGCAATTTAATTTTAAGCAAATAACTTCATCCATAATATTAAATTAATATACTAAGTAGATATTTTTATTGATTTTATACTTTGCTTATAATAGATTTATTATGGTCATAGAGATAAAAAAGTATAGAGTTTACATTTAATTTTATATTGCCATATGCTTAAGTGACATTGAAATAGTATTTGTCAACACTGGAGGAAGGAAATCACTGAGAACTATTTTTTCCCCATTAAATGGTGTGACATATTATTCAAAGTTGAAAACCCTAACACATATGGTAGCTGATATTTAAACATGTCTTTTAATAATAATGAATTAAGTATTCTGGCAATACAAGCGAAAGAGAAATAGAGCTAAATAAAACTAACTAGATTGAGTCTAGAGTACCTACAAACTTATGGAAAATATCCCATTACAAATCACATGAACAGATGAAAAAATAGTTAGAAGAGATGATATAATTATTATAAGAAGCTCATTTAAGTACACATTTGCTTTTACATGAGAGCACTGAAGAAATGTCTAGATTATTATTACTCTCTACCCCACAAACTACCCTCATGCCCCATTTCCATCCCATACACTGCACTGTCACATCCTGGATCTAGAAAAATTTTTTATTTCTCTTTCTATCACTCATGGAGCCTAATATACAGCGCTTCAGTACATGTTTGTTGAAAGAATAACATATCTGTTTACTCAGCTCTTTCCCCCCAAAAGATCTTGTAATGTTTTATAAACAGACATTACTAATACACTGTATGGCTTATTCAAGATCACATTAACAATATGATGGAAGAGGAAATGTCAACAGAAAGAAATGAAATGAAAATCATCTAACCCTCAGACCAGGGATATATTAACCACAAGATCAACTCTGTTGCAGTGGCTTAAAGTAATTTTCTTAACAATTTAATTCACCAACCAACACAGTATATGCAACCATCTTCTTCAGTAGTTTATGAGCTCCTCTAAAACTCTTTCTTGCTATGTTAATCTCAGTGGTAAGCACAGTCCCTGGCATGTAATAGGAGATAATAATATATGCTAAATAAATGGACTGATTCATGCTCCTACCCAGATGAATAACAACACAAAAGATTACTTTCTAAAATTGGAGTGTAATCTAGAATAAACAGCAGGATTCTCTTAAAAGAGCAGAAATTGGGGTGACTTAAACTACTCAAAATATACCTACATCTGCTAGTACAACTTTCTTTTTCACCAGGCAGTTTCAAAGCTAAGTGGCTAAAGTGATTTGGTGGCATAGGGAACAACTCAGAACATTGAACCTTTGACAGAAATCACTTTTGAGAGACAAAAATTAAGAAAGGAAAGAATAAACATATTACGCGGTTTTCAAGACATGCCTAAAAGAGTAATAAATGTTGCTAAACTGGTAGAAGCCTAGTAAAAAAATGTCTCTATTAAAAATGTGGGATCAAAGAAGAAAACTTCATTAAAAATTGAACTAGAAGATTAAACGAAGTAGGTATTAGCAATCATTTTGGTTAGTTTGGCCCACTAAGTGTTTGCAGACTCCTGAGTTGGGGAATAGGACTTTGAATGTTCACATACACATAAACACATATGAGGACTGACAAGTAAGTTCACAAACTCACCCCCATGCACTTACATTGGCAGCACAGTACAAACAACTTGGTAAGGTTTCATAACCTTGGTATATCAGTGTCTCACAGCTGTGTTCATGTCAATGTGTGGCAGTATCTTGCTGAGTGGCATTCATTATTGTTGTTGTGTGTTTTTGTATGCTGCCATGAGAATACTGGAGCTTGAATTAGAACAGTGAACACACATTAAATTTCTTGTTAAACTTGGCAAGAGTGAAATTGAAATCAGGGACACGTTAGTCCAAGTTTGTGGGGATAACACCATGAAAAAAACAGCAATGTACAAACGGAGAAAATGTTTTTCCGACAGGAGAGAAAGCACCACTGATGAAGAGAGGCTAGTTAGGGTATACAGTAACGAGCACAACTGACAAAACATTGCAAAAACATCAAAATGTGTGTCAAAACCGTTGGCTGACTGTGAGAAGCATAGCAGACCAAATAAACATTGATAGAGAAACAGGAAAATCTTCAATGGAAATTTTGGCATGAAAAAGGTGTGTGCAATAATGGTCCCGAAGGAGCTCACAGATGAACAAATACAAAGGAGAGTCCACAATGCCAGCTTCAACCCAGCAATGCTAGATGTTTTCGGTGATGACCACACACAGACTAAATCTTTAAGTTTAGGTTTGCAACATGAACTCATTTCAAGTGTTGCCATTCACTGGCTCTTAACTATCCCTACTTTCAGATGCTGAAATAACCTGGTAAACAAAAAGAATAAAAGGGATGACTTATAGAAACAGTTATTTAAAAATGAAAGTTAAAAAAATATATAATTCTGTTCAAATAAAAATATGCTTTGGGTTCAAAGCAAAGTCTCATTGGATTTAAATATGCCAATAAGATGCTTTAATTGGGTATTTAAAATGCAGAACCCTAACACCAAGACTCTATAATCAACATTTACACTAGAAAAAAAAGTGCTACAGAATGTTATTAATACCCAATATTCTTAAGTTGCTTACAACAATGAAATAAATTATCTTCTGATTCTTTTGTTTCTTTGATAGTATATAAAGTATTTCCAGTGCTACGTCTTTTGAATAATAGCAAAAATTAGAGTGTTATTCCAGTTTTACAGCAGTCTTCACAGAAAGAAGGCAAGCATTAAGATGTATTTGCAGGGATGCCAGAATGGCTCAGTGGGGTGAGCACTCATTTTTCAGCTTCCGGGTCCTGGCACGTACAGACCCATATGCTGAACTGGGGTGTGCTCTCAGTTTGGTTCTTGCAGGGACAGGTTTCCTAAGTGGGAGGCCCCAGGTTTGGCTCCCTCCCCGGGGCATGCTTCCCATGTAGGAGGTCCCCAGCTCATAGGGGGCGAGTGTCCCATGAGGGAGGCACCCAGCTTGTAGGTGGCCTACTCCCATGAGGGAGAGGACTCCAAACCAGTTCCAGCCCTGCACAGCCCTGCACCCATTTGCGGAGTGAAACTATGTTGAAAACTAATGATGAACAACTATGGACACTGCTCTTGGCCTTACCCCTTCTCTCTCTCTCTCAAAAACAATAAAAATAAATATTTAAAAGAGTTGTATTCATGATAGAAAATTATAGAAAATCATCTATCCACTATCTCTTGTATGTATCTTTACACTTGTAAATTTGATAGCTCTAGTTGTTTAAATGCTCACATATGCAAATATTATCCAGTTACCAAAAGATAGCTGCAGAAATGTGAGTGATTCTAGTTATAGTAATGGGTTGGAATGACGTTTTCCTTAATAACTCCTTTTATAAATGTACCACCCAAGCTGAATGTCATTATGAGACTATTTATAATTTAGAGCATTCTGTCACAATGATTTTATGCCCTGGCATGGCACTGAGTAGGATAGAAACAGCTGTATGCCTCAAAGGGAAATGAAATTATTGGTGTGGTTCAAGAGTAAAAGTATTAAACAAGAAAGTATTTCTTACACAACTTCACGAGAATGACGATGGCTAACTGATTATAACATATGGTAAAATTATGCCACTCAAGTAATAACAATTACAAAAAAGTTATTCTATCAATAAAGTTTCTTCTGTAAGTTTGTACATGAAACTTAATTATAAATATAACTCTAATCCTTTGAGTTTCCTAATAAACTAGATATGCGCCATTATAACAATTAAGGTTTTTTTTGTCTGTGACAAAATGGGTGTTAAAAAAGTTCTGGAAAAGTTCAAACCAATCATTTACTCAATAACAATGGAATGTCTTTACATTTGCAAATTTTAACTTTGCGTAAAGTGGGTTTAACCAACATAAACAAAATCAAGAGAAAAATGTAAATTATTAGGTAACATAAGGATGTACTATATTTGTAGAAAACACTGGTTTAAACCCCACCATTAATGAAAGACAGTGGGCAGGGTAATTAGACTAAGGTGCCTGTTTTAATTTTTTCTGTTTAACTTAATTCAGTTTTTAAAATCCATGAAAATAAACAATATTAGGTTATGTCTAATTTGCTCCTTATATTTTGGGGGATTTTCATAAGAATTAAAGTTTGTGGAAAATTCTGAATACAATAATCAGAAATATTCTTCATTGACATGATGTGGACTTGTACATCTGTAAACTATCTAATTGTTACCAACTAATGTAACCTCATTAAATTTAACAATAAATAAAAAAAAAGAAATATTCTTCATGTCTCAGGCAAATGCTAATAGAAATGAGATAAGAAAAATTCTAGTTAACTTATTCACTCGATGACAAGCAGAAAGTCAGTTGACTTCTCCCCATTTCAAATGCCTAATCTATGAAATGAGTTACTTACCAAATGAAGCATGCAATAGCAATGCTAGATACTTTTTATTAAGTTCTTGAGAACCCTGAAATTTTATATTCACAAGTGTACATACTAAGAATATTATAAATGTGGGCTAGGACACAAAGACTATAGATATAAGAGATATAGAAAAGTACTGATAAAGAATAACACATTACAGTGTCTGTTGATTAAACAGGTCAAACCCTATCTACAGCAAACGCCATAACAAATTCCGATAAAAAAACTCAGCATGACAAAAAGATTTCCAATGCTGTAGCTGATGGTCCAAATATCTCAAATAATATACAGAATATAACAGTTTTCCTTACCAACTGAAACAAACAAAAAAGTAGAAAATTCTCTATTAATTGCTTTCATTGACCAACAAAGACAATTTAACCATTCTGTTCTAAATGTTAAATGATAATCCTGTATTATTGGCTTATTTTAATTCCACAAAAACTTGTATTCCAATTGTATACTAAATTTTTAAACAATATTACTAATAAATTATGAGCACAAATGAAACATAAAGGTGTGCTATAAATGATGCTATATATAGATCAATCAATGCATTAAAGCTGGAATTTATTCCTGCTTTCTCTCATAGTAGCAATAAGACACTTATGAAAGAGTATGATTTCAAGGAGATTACTGCACTGAATGTGGTTCCAATCACTCAGCACCTTTTTCCAGCACCTTTTTGTTTCCTAGGAGGTGTACAAAAAGCCAAAGGCTGCCCACTTTTGATTTAACATATGTTATTATGTATTTAAAATATGGTTGCATACACATGGCTGAGATGCCGTATATTAAAGTCTGAAAAGTATATGATAAAAGGTTTCTAAAGTCAATGCAAAGGTTTCTAAAAGTCAACGCAATTTGTGCTTTTATTATTATCAAAAAGCATTTAATCACTAAAGAAAAAGAGAAATGACATGGACTTGAAGAAAGAAATGAAGGTTAAATATGCATTTTACAATTTTTAAATGCCAGGTTGAGAAATGAAACGAAGCAGAAGTTAAACTCAGCCAGTGTCTGTGCTTATCCTAAGGGCATGAAGTCTGAGAGTAAGGCACATAAAGGTTATTATTTTCATATCATAAGTACATCTTGTTCTAAGCCAACATTACTGAACACAGCAATTTTACAAACTCTCTCTGGTAGTGAGTCAGGAAAAAAAAGAAAAAAAGGTATATCCTAGGTGCTACATAGACCATGAAAACATAGTCACACATTTTCCTTCGTCATGCAGTAAAAGTTTTCTTGAAAGCCTGCCTGCTGTACATAATGCTTTCTTTTTGAAATCCTCTGGTTTTGGTCAAGTACATCTTTTCTTATAAACTGAAGTGACTTTTCCTTTAGGAACAAGGTGCTTATTTCTCAGATAATTTTCCTTTGGCCTACATATCCCAAAATAAATTTTAGTTCCTGTTTCTGAAAAGAAAGAAAGTTTAGTTCCAAACAGATGTCATATATAAATAAAAAGTAAAATGAACACTCAGTCTACCTTCAGTATTGAAATTACCCACAGAAGTTGTTCCAAAATTAGACTTGAGGGCTTGGCAGAAGATAGAAAATACCTTTTACAGACCAGTACTTTATTAGGGAGGAAGAAAAAGGATGAGGGAGGAAGTTAAGAAGGAAAGAAAGAAGCAAAAAAAGAAAGAAACCTTCAAAAGAATCTCCATAAAGGTTTTACAGAAGAATTACTAAATATAAATATTTATAATGCTTTTTCATCCCAAAGCATATTACTTAGCACTTAAACAGCCCCTTTGGCCCAGAAGTCTTTTTAATATTTTTATATTACAAAAATATTAATTCGGGAAAGCCGGGATGGCTCAGTGGGTTAAGCGCTCACTTTGCAGAAGCCCGGGACTGAGGATCGAATCCCGGCCCCGGCCCGTGCGGAACCATATGCTGAACTGGGGAGTTCCCCCAGTTCAGCTCTCTCTCTGTCTCTGTATCTCTCTCTCTCTCTCTCTCTCTCTCTCTCTGTCAAAAACAATAAAAAAAAAATTTTTTTAAATATTAATTCAAAGTACAGGTACATGGTAGAAATATTATGCAGTTCATTTTGAGATAGAAGAAAAACAGTTTTATGCATAGTACATTTACCAGAATAGAATAAAGGAGGAAAAAACTCAAAAGTTATCAGGAGATGTTACCAAAAAATTTATTTACATTCCTTATCTGTTGATTCAATAAACTGTTAAGTAATTCCTACAACGTAAGATGCAGTCTAAAGATATACTATGCGTGTAGAATTGTATACCTGGAAACTATGTAATTGCTACCAACCAATAAATTAAACAATAAAAAAAAGAAAAATAAAGATACTATGCAAAAATGTTGGTGAGATAAATGTATAGTCTACTCTATTATTATCATAGTCACCTATAAACAATAGAAGATAGTGTAGTATAGAATGAACACAGAACTTAGTATCAGAGATCTAGGCTATACCTTCAGATCTTATTAATATTTATTTATCCCATACAAATAAGTGCTTACTTACATCTTTGTATTTATTATCTGAAAAAAGGTTATATATCAATTGTCTTGCTTATCCAAGATGGTTAGTTGAAACATTAAATGAGACAATATCTATGAAACATTTTGGGGGAACGTATAAAATATGATTAAAATGTCAGGGAGGCTGGGATGGCTCAACTGGTTGAGCACTCGCCTTGCAGCCCCAGAGTTCGAGGATCAAGTTCTGGCCCCAGTCCATACAAACCCATATGCTGAACTGAGGTGTGCTTCCCATGTGGGAAGCTCCTGGTTTGGCTCCCATCCTGCGTGGGACCATGCCTACCTGTGTGAAATGAAATTTTGTTGAAAACTAATGGCATACAACTATGAACACTGCTCTGGGCCCTCCTCCTTCTTTCTATCTCTCTCTCTCTCTGTCAAAAACAATAAAAAAAAATGTCACTATTATATGTCACAACAAATGCTGTACGACTATGGGGAGTGCTCTGTGCCCTCCCCCCTTCTCTCTCTCTCTGCCTCTTAAAACAATAAAATATATATTTTTTAATGCCACTATTTTTACCAATAATACTTAAAAATATCTTAGTAGATTTTAATCAAAGAATGAATACGTGACCAATATAAGATTATTTCATGTAACTTCCCTTGGGCCTCTATTTAGACATCAATAAAGAGGGGAGGGGGGATTATTGCTGCCTACTTCAGTATTATAGGATACTTTCATGAGGATAAAATCAGAAAGTATATAGAAAAAAACCTTATAAATTATATAGAGGGCTATTTCTGTAGGCTGAATGTCTGCATCCCACCAAAATCCATATGATGAAATTATAGCCCTCAAGGTGATAGTTGAGAGGTGTTTAGTACCCTTATAAATGCTTCTCAGAGAGTTCTCTTGCTCTTTCTATCATGTGGAGACAAAACAAGAAGGTACCCAGAAGTTACCATCTATAAACCAGAAAGTGACCCTCACTAGATCCTGAATCTGCCAGTACTATGATCTTGTACTTCACAACCTCCAGTACTGTGAGAAGTAAATTTTTGTTGTTTATAAGCCACCTACTTTGTGGTATTTGTTATTCTAGCCTGAATGGACTGAGATAGCTATAAAATATTTACTATTCTTATTATAATAAAATTTATTCCCTATTCTTAAAAAATGCTTTGGAAGTTGTTCAAACATTTAAAAATATATATTATTTAAATCTTGATGATTCTTATTAATCAGGCACAGGAAGCCTAAACACAAGATAATTCTCACCCAATAGGCAGAGAAGACATCCTAGCTTGTTAAATTTATAGTATACAAGTCTCAAAAGATGTCATCAAGATGGTTGGGTGAGAGTTATGGTACAATATACAAGTCTCCAAACTGGAAGAACACACAGAAAGCTCTTTCTTTCTTTCCTTTTTTTTATTCTTAAATTTACTGGGGTGACACTGGTTGGTAAAAATTACATAGGTTCCAGGTGTACAATTCTATATTACATTGTCCACATGTTGCATTATTTGCTCACTACTCAGTTCTCTTTCCATCACCATATATTTGATGCCCCCTTCATACTTCCCCACCCTCCCCAGCTCTCCTACCCACCTTCCCCTTTACCCCCAGGTAACCATTAAACTATTGACTGTGTCCATGAGGTTTTGTTTCTTTGTTACTTTCAGTTTTATATTTCACCTATAAGTGAAGACATACGTTTCTGGATTTTTTCAGTCTGACTTATTTCACTAATGTGATGGTCTCAAGGTCCATCCATTCTGTCACAAATGTCTGTACTTAATCTTTTCTTATAGTTGAATGGTATCCCATTGTATAAATGTACCACAACTTCTTTATCCAGTCATCTATCAAAAGACACTTTGGTTGTTTCCACAACTTGGCTAACACAACCACTGCTACGATGAACAGTGGGGTATATATATATCTTTGAAAACTAAGGTTTTCAAGTTTTTTGGGTACTCAGAAGAAGGACTGATGGGTCATATGACAATCCATTCCTAATTTTTGGAGGAATCTCCATACTGCCTTCCATAGTGGTTGTACCAATTTACATTCTCACTAGCTGTGTATGAGGGTTCCTTTTTCTCCACAGCCTCTCCAGCACTTATTATTCCTTGTCTTATTCTTTTTTCCTTATGAAAAGTATTCCAAACCATATGCTTCTAAACCAGACAGCTCTACTGTTTATTAAGACTTTGGCTAGTTATATAAAATCATTGTGCTCTAATAGTAACCTCTTAGGGTAAGGTTAAATTTAAATATTGAATTAATATATTCAATATTAAATACTCAAAATATTAGGTATTATTACTGTATATCACTAAAGGCATTATAAACATGTCTACCCTCTCAGAACAATATGCTAATAAGCCTCAGAAGAACTACTCTTCTGCTTTCCTTCAAAGCACTAAAGTTTGATACATATAGAGAGTTGTAGTTCAGGTATGACGGAGTAAACCCAAGCAGACAAACTATAAGCTCTAGACTAAATACAAAAAAAGAAAAGCCAACTCATTGAGGGTCCATGAGAAAAAATGGAGCAGGCATATTCTGGAGCAGTAGTGCAAGCTTGCAGAAAAAGAATAGCTGAGATGAGTTTGTATCTGTGCGACTTAGGCCTGAGGGCAGAACACAGACACAATGCGATGCAGGACAGCTGAAGTTCTAATAGAAAGTCCACTACCTTTCATGACCAAGGAACAAGTGACAAAGCTCAGGATAATCACAACTGCCACAGTGTGAGGAGGGAAATAATGGGAAGGAAAGAGCCAGAAAATGAAAACAATTGTATAACATCCACCCAAGTCTTGGATAACCCCCAAACCAAGCATAAATGTGACACAGTACAAGCTGGTATGCTCAAGATAAATGGACAGAACAGAGAATTGGGCTGCTGACCACCCATAGGCAAGAAAGAGTGTCTTGAGTAAACACTTGCTAAAACAAAAAGTCAATACTCATGAGTTTTTGTTTCTTTGTTATTACTTCCAGTTTTATATTCCACCTGTAACTGAAATCACATGGTTATTTTAACCAACAAAATGTCACCCCAGTATATTTAACAATTAATAAAAAAGAAACTTCATTTGTAAAACTATAATTTATAATGCAGATGCTAAAAAAAAAAAAAATCAATACTCTTACAACAATTTCCAGGAGAGAATTCCAAAATTATTTGACAAAAATATACATGAAAATTGTAACCCATTTGCAAAGGAAAAGATAACAGAAACCAAACTTAAGATGATTCATATGTTGAAATTATCAGACAAGAACTTAAGCAGCTATTATAATAACTATGCTCATTGATATAAAGAAAATTATACTTGCATTGAATGAAAGCAGAAGAATTTATAGGAAAAAAACTGAAAATATAAAAAAGATTCAAATAAAAATTACAGAATACAGGGGAAGCCGGGATGGCTCAGTGGGTTGGGCGCTCGCTTTGCAGCGCTAGGGACCAGGGATCGAGTCCCAGCCCTGGCCCGTGTGGAACCATGTGCTGAACTGGGAGCTCCCCCAGTTCAGTTCTCTCTGTCTCTGTCTCTGTATCTCTCTCTCTCTCTCTCTCTCTGTCAAAAAATAAATAAATAAATATTAAAGCAAACTACTTTAAAAAATTACAGAATACAAACATACAACAAAAATTCACTAGACGGACTTAGAATAGAGATGAAAAAAGAGAGGGTATGTGAACTTGAAGACGGACCAACAAAAATAATCCTAGCTGAAGAAACAAAAACAGCTGACAAAAAAAAAAAAAAAAAGAAGAAGCTAAGAGATCTGAGGGGACAATAATATCAACACTTAAAATCCAAGTAGTAGAAGAGATAACTGGGGAGTAAGTTATTTGAAGAAATAACACCTTAATTCTTGACAAAAGTGGTGAATGACATAAATTTACAGATTTAAGAAAATCTGTGGCCCCAAGCAGGATTAACAAGAAACCCATGCCTAGGCATATCATAGTCAAACTGTTGAAAAACAAAGTGAAAATCTTAAAAGCCGCCAGAGAAAACCAACATATTACATACTGGGAACAATAATTCAAATGTTGCAGGATCAACTATATAATTTGTGGGTATCAGTGTAAAATGAAAATATAAAGTCTATTGTTTAAAACTATTAAGAATTTCAAGGCAGCAACAGTAGAAAATTTAACCAAGTGCAATGCCCTTCTAAGTGTGGGTTCTTACACAACAGCACAGGTCATATGTCCATGTAATGATAATTTACTTTCATCAGGAATTACAGAAGCCAAAAGGCAGTGGAACAACATCTGTCCACCCAATAGTCTATATTTAGGGAAAATACCATGCAAGAGCAAGCAAAATAAAGACATTTTCAGATAAAGGAAAACTATGTTGTTACCAAGAGACCTGCACTGAAGTAATGCTAAAGAAATTATTTCAGGCTCAAAATAAATAACAGAGGAAAACTTGGACCTCCAGGAAAGAATGAAGAGCACTGAAAATAGTAATAAATATCTGAATTTTGTACTTTATCCTAAAATATATCAACAAAAGGTTTTTTTAAAAAAGTTTTATGGCTGCAATGTGGAGAACAGGCTGTAGGAGAATGGAGTGCGTGAAAAAAGGGAAAGTGGAAAAACCATTTAGAAAGCTAGTGTTGTTACCTTGGAAAAAGATGTACCTAGGACTCTAATAGCAAGGAAGATGGAGAAAGCCCATGTGTGTAGCACACTTGTATAAATTCTGTTCTTTCCAACTATACTGGACTACACTTCAACAGGAAAAGTACAAAGCATTTTCTTAATTATTGATACTAGTAGAAGATGAAGCTTAAGCCTCATACTGTTATGAAACGGTCTCTAGAAATATGTTCACATCATTACATGCTTTTGTAAAATTTGCAAAAGAAAAGAAAAAACAGATGTATTTCCTTAAGGCATGGGTCCCCCAACCCTTAGACCAGTACCAGTACCAGTCCGTGGCCTGTTAGGAACCCAGCCACAGAGCAGGAAGTGAGTGGCAGATGAGCAAGTGAAGCGTCATTCTTTATAGCTCCTCCCCATCGCTCACATTACTGCCTGAGCTCTGCCTCTTGTCAGTTCAGCAGTAGCATTAGATTCTCATAGAAGCACAAACCTTATTGTGAAAAATGCATGTGAGAGACCTAGGTTACGTGCTCCTTAGAAGAATTAAATGCCTGGTGATCTGAGGTGGAGCTGAGGCGGTGATGCTCGTGCTGGGGAGCAGCTGCAAATACAGATGAACATGAGCAGAGAGGTTTGATTGCACAGAGACCATCATAAATCAGTTGCTTACAGATTCATATCAAAACCCTATCAGTGAGTGGCAAGTGAGTTGACATACTTCAATTGTACAGCCGCATCTGGTAGCAGGCTTTAAGTCAGAATCTGACACTGATTTTAGTCTGCACATGGCCCTCCCAATATTTTATTTACGACTTCCATCTGCACCTCTTTTCTGCACTAGTCTCAGACGGGGCCATCTAGTTGTAGGAAAACAGGCTCAGGGCTCCCACTGATTCTGCCTTATGGTGAGTTGTAGAATTATTTCATTATACATTACAATGTAATAATCAAAATAAAGTACACAATAAATGTAATGTACTTGAATTATCCCAAATTCATACCCCCACTGCCCCAGTCTGTGGAAAAATTGTCTTCCATGAAACCAGCCCCTGATGCCAAAAAGGTTGGGAACTGTTGCTTTTAGGAAACCCCTCATCGTCCAAAATTATATATACTTGAAGCCCAACAAAACTTGAATCTATACTGTTACTCAGACAAAACTAAGTGACATAAAAAGGAGAGAAGAAAGGCATATTAGAAATAAAAATTACAAGCTAGTTTATAAATCCTCTTAAGCATTTAGAATAATACTAAATATATCTTGAATAATGAGTGTCCTTTAAAAAGCACTCCCACTAATTAAATTAGTAACATTGAGCCTAATGTTCTCTAAATCAACAATCTCAATTAACATATTATATGTTCAAGATCTTATCATTTATGTCTATATCAGTGATCAAATATGTCATGAATAACATCTGAACTCATTTTCTCCCTGGGAGAGATTTCTAAAAGGCAGTATGAATAAAGAGGCTTTGGGCTCATGCATTTAGTATGCATCAGTTCATTCCCACAGCAGAGGCATCAGCCAGCTTTTCCTAGAGGACCGTTTGTCACAATATCTTTCTGGCTACATCTTCACCCATTTCCAAAAAGGAAAATATAGTCCTCCAGTAACTTTAACCTCTGTGTTAAGCTACTATTTCCCTGACAGAATATTTTAAATTAACGTGGTTGCCTAAGTAAAGGACTCTCCCCTCAATATAACCTGACAGAATGGAATGTGAACAGGACTTATCTTCTGGGAAAGTAAAATGTGTTCCAGTTTTAAATGGTATGAGTCAAGTGTACAGGAATAAAGATTAATGAAAATAAATTTTAATTCTTATTCTTTGGGCTCAAATGAAAACCTAAGAGGCTCCTTACATTCTGAGAATTAAAGAAGAAGCCTGAATCAAAACGGAAGTGGACAGCCAAAATCCAGGAGAGATAAGTTGTTCAGAAAAATCACCTTCTACTTCTTTGATTCACTGACTTTCTCTCCTTCTTTTCCATGAAGTAAAAGCCAAATGTTAGATGATTTAGATGTTTCATAAAGCATAAATTTAGAAAAAAAAACTTAAACATTATAAGCAACTATGTTTAACCCTTTTTTTGTGGTTATCATTTATATTGACTACCACAGCATTATTTTAGTTTTTAAACTGTATTGTCTTATCTGTCCATCTTTTAATAATAATAATAATGTTTAGTTATGAACTCTGTATTATAATAAAGGCCATTCATTATAGAAATTGTTAAAACTATTTTATAGTAAATATTAAACTACATTGTGACTTTTTAGTATATTTATCTTTCGTAACTAAAATAAGCCAGAAATAATTATATGCTAATAATCAATCACAAAATATTCCAGAAACATTTTACAGTTTAAGGACCTAGACCCTTGCTATTCAAATTGTGGTTCATAAACTAGTAGTAGTGTTGGAATCACCTGATGGGTTGTTAGAAATGGGAATCATAAATCCAACCTGACTTATGAAACCTAAATCTGATTTTTAAAAAGATCTACACCTGTTCAGAATGCACATTAAATTCTGAGGTTTGTCCCAGATAACGATCCTGTCCAAAAAAAAGGCCTTTATGTAAACAAATTACAAAAAGATTCTCAAGGTCAACTCAGTGCTTGCTTGATGATTAAATCATGACTTGCAGAGAGGTCTGGAATTGATGCCTTAGATTATATTCTAAGTTTTTACTCTACATAGGATCAAAGTAACATAATGTTGGCGTTTAGTTATACTGCCATACTTTCACGGAACTATGTAATCCTTAAAGACTCTTTGGAGTGCCCCTGAAACATTATGTATCCTTAGAGAACCCTTAAAATTACCAAGTTAAGATATGAGTTTCTCAAGGATGCTTCAATGCTAGAGGCATTCTTAGAAAACACCTCTCTCTCCAGAATAAAAAAAAAAAATTACAATTGAGTTGTAAAATTCTCTCTAAGTACTTATATACCAATGGAAGACCCCTATATTCAAGAATTGCTAGTGACTTAAGGCACCTCTGAATTTGATACAAACTAGACAGAACTGAACAGAACCTTCCCTCTTGTACGGCAATGAAATCATTCCATGTAGGAGTTCATAAATAACATCAGTGAAAATAATTTCTACTACCTTGCTGAAAATGGCCTGTTAACTAAGAAAAGTAATTTGAGTTTCTAATTTGGATCAGTTCATCATTTTTGGAGGGATGCACAGTTTCCATTCACTGCCACATGAACACCAAGAAGTTACCAGTAAGTACTAACACTGGTGAACAACTCAACAAGCACAAGTTCCACACATCTTCTGTCACGCCTCAGCATTTGAAAGGTCACCTCTGGAAAGCCAGTAAGTTGCCTCTTACTGTTATGGCTCTGTAGGTACTGTTTGTTGATAAAAATTTTATAAGCCTGCAGTTTTATTACAGTACAAAGAAGACATACTCTCTGACTTCACGGTCCAAGCAAAGTTCAATAGAAAACATTAAAAAGAGAGGTACTAATAGAAGTCATAGATAAATTATAGCTAACTCTAGTTTCTATTTCTAGTTCTGACACACATCCTCCACTTGACATTGGGCTGAGTCTTCAAACTTACAGACTTCTGCATTAACTATTATATTAGTATTTGAAATTGATCTAATCCAAAGATAAATTATAATGATAAATTATTACATATTTCTAAATGGATATACTAAATAAACATAGAAGACAATATTTCAACTAAAGTAAACATCTAACTGAGTTATACAAGTTAAAACAAATCCACATACCCAAAGTTCTAAGGAAACCCTACATAGAAATAAGTTCAGAGATATAAAACCTGAATAAAAACTATGGCTCCTGGCTTTAATACTGTCCTTCTTTAAGATAGTGTCTTACTCCCATCAGATGCATCACATATATTAATAATGTATGTTAGTGACATTTTGGGGTTAACAATTTTTTCTTCCTTTCTTTTAAGAAACCACAAGTCCAGCAGAAATGCATCTACCTTTAAAAAGCAATTAGTTCAAATTCACAGGACTAAGCATGCCATGAGATTTGTAAATACTAGGTTGTATTGTACCAGCAATCATCTGTACAAGATTTACCAGCTTGAACTATAACTGATTTGAAATAATAGCACTGAATAACTTGATCCCAAAGGGTCACAATTTAAACCAGCTTCATAAAAATATGCTCAGAGTCTGCTATCTGCCCATGGCCCAGAAGAGTACAAGAAAGAGTTAAATTCCAATCCTTATGAAGGGGAACTTTCCAGTATTTATCTTCTTAATTTGTCCAACTAATAGAAACTAATAAAATTGTGTGTATGTATTAAGAAAAATATTGATAAGAAAGATGAAATACAGCCATTTGTGACAACATGGATGGACCTTGAAACCATCTTATTAAGCGAAATAAGTCAGACTGAAAAGACCAAGAAACATACGACCTCACTTATAGGTGGAATATAAAACTGAAAGGAACAAAGAAACAAAAACTCATGGACACAGTCAATAGTTTAGTGGTTACCTGAGGGTAAAGAGGAATGTGGGTTGGAGTGTGAGGGGAGGTATTAGGAAAGGGTCATCAAATATATGGTGATGGAAAGAGAGCTGATTTGGGTGGTGAGGACATAATACAATGTATAGACAATGTAATGTAGAGTTGTACACCGAGAAACTATGTATTACCAATCAATGCCACCCCAATAAATTTAACAATAAAACAAAGAAAAATATCAAAAGATAGAAAATAAAATTAACAAAAGTATCATTAAGAACAACTGCAAAGTTCTCATTAGTAGTTCATAATCAATCATCATTTGGTAAATTAGTAAGTTTCTGATATGCTGACTATAATAATCATTATACAAACACACACACGGCTGGGAAACAAGATATACTCTTGTGAAATTAAAATGCCTCTACAGTAATTCTCTAAAAAAGACTTCAGTTTAGCCAAATAAACAGTTAGGCAAACAAAAATGCCAAAATGATTTAACTAAATCCATTAATTGTTGTTAGATATTTATGTTTATTTTGATCTAGCATGACATGTATGTGTGTTTACATTTATATATAATACATACATATTCAAATATCATCTGCTAAGATTATACCTAAGTAGCATGGTGTTTCCAGGATTTAAAAAATAAGGTCAACCAAAATATTCAAACTCCAAAATTACTGCTCTTGTGTAATTTTACATCTAAAAAGAAGTCCATTAAATATCAAAATTTGTCACTACAAAATAAAATCTGCTAGAAATCCTTCACTTACTCCTTTCAGCAGGGACATACACGTAAGCAGTTAAAGAGTGTTGGTAGAAGCTGGACAGCACGTAGCTAAGTCTACAGTTTCTTTCTGTAAAGTAGCCTGAGTAGGCAGATGAGGAGCAGTTTCTTTTTTAATTAGAGTCGTTTCCTGATTAATTAGTCCCAGAACACTTAATGCAAGACTACACCATGCCACTGGGACGAACAATGACTCTCTTCATGCTACCATCAACTTTTCCTAAGGATAAAGCTCAATCTATTTTCTGTTCAAATGGGAAAGGGTCTGTTCACAGAAGTGGGTTGGAAAAACTATAGCTCAATATCATCATTGTCAGCCCTAACATTAAAAAAAGGAATGTCTAAATTATCTAGGGCAGTGGTTTCCAACCTTTTGGCTTCCCTGAGCCACATTGGAAAAAAATTTTCTCAGATGACACATAAAATACACTAACACTAACAATAACTGATGAACTAAAAATAGGTTACCAAAAAAATCTCATAATGTTTTAAGAATTTGTGTTGGGCCTCATTCAAACCCACCCTGGGCTGCAGGTTGGACATACCTGATCTAGGGGAACTCCTCCAACACATAATTTAAATTTCAGGTATAGTTTCTTTTTTGTAATTCAGAAATGTGGATTTTCAATAGTATGTAATAAAGATTAACACCATTTTAACTGCAACGTGCAGTGATCAATTCTAAAGACTGAATGAGTCAACTTTTTAAACATACCCAAATCATCCTTGCACATACTTGAGCTCCGAAACCCTTCAAAGTAAAGATCTGTGGGCCCTAGAAAGTAATGTAAGAATACTATAGAGACTTTAATGAAATAATCTGTATGAAGAGATAGAACTTTATTGTAGTACCTCAGTACCAACTAGACAGATAGGGAGAAAAAATAAAATAAGGTTTGAATTAAAAATCGCCACTATACTTTTTCAAACAAAAACTGAAGATTTAAAGAGTTAAATGGAATTACTCTTATCCACATCCTTTTTTCCCAAGTATCAAGGTAAAAATCATCCATTAAATTGTTAAATAATTTTTATAGACATGTGAGAGATCAGCCTCTTAAAGGGCAGAAGTGATTGATTTATTCTGACAGTAGTAACAAGTAAAGCTCTCTTATACAAGAAAGCATGCATACCCATAATATTCCAACTCAGGAAAAAAAAGCTTTGAGTAATTTTTACCCAGTAAAGTCATTATTCATTAAAAATAAATAAACCAACATATATTTGGGCAGATAATTTTCAACAAAGGAGCCAAAAACATACAATGGAGAAAAGAAAGCCTCTTCAATAATAATGCTGGAAAAACTGGAAAGCCATTTGCAAAAACATGAATCTAGACTGCAATCTGTTATCCTATACCAAAATTAACTCAAAATGGATCAAAGACCTAAACATAAGACCTGAAACAATAAATTGCATAGAAGAAAACATTGGTACTAAACTTATAGATGCTGGGTTCTGGGAGAAATTTTTTTAATATAAATTTGACATCCAAACAAGGAAAGTAAAAGCAAAAATAAATGGATGGAACTATATAAAACTAAAAATATTCTGCACAGCAAAAGAAACCATCAACAGAACAAACAGAGAACCAACAGCCTGGGAGAAGATACTTTCAAACAAAGCCACTGATAAGGGGCTTAATATCTAATACATGTAAAGAGCTCATACAACGCAACAACAACAAACAATCCAATTGAAAAATGGCAGAGGACCTGAACAGACACTTCTCCCATGAAGACGAACAAATGGTGAACAGACATGAAAAAATGCCTGACTTCACTAGCTATTAGGAAAATACAAATCAAAACCACAATGAGATATCACCTCATATCATCAAGACACATAAATAACAACAAATGTCAGAGAGGCTGTGGTAAAAAAGGAACACTCATACACTGCCGGAGGGAATGTAAATTGGTACAACTACTATGGAAAACAGTATGGAGGTTCCTTAAAATATTAAGAACAGAACTGCCATATGACACAGCAATACCCCTTTTGGATATCTACCCCAAAAAAACCTGAATACTTTTTTCCATAAAGGTATACGAGGGCTGTCTGGAAAGTATCCAGTCATGTAACTCTTCTCATTATATTGACAATGGCAGGATTTTTTTTCTGGAAAGTCCTCATATGTAACCTGATGTTCACTGCAGGATTATTCACCTTGGCCAAGATATGAAAACAACCAAAGTGTCCTTTGACAGATGACTGCATAAAGAAGATGTGGTACATATATACAATGGAATATCACTCAGCCATAAGAAGAGATGAAATACTTCCATTTGTGACAACATGATCTTGAGATTATCACACTAAACAAAGTAAGTCTGAGAGAAAAGACAAGAACCCTATGTATTCACTCATATGTGGGATAAAACTTAAAATAACAAAGGAATAAGGCAAATAAAAAAGAAACAAAAACTCATAGACCCAAATAACAGTTTAGTGGTTACCAGAGGGTAAAGGAGGGAGGAGTGTGATAGATGAGGGGTGGGGGTCAAATATATAGTAATAGAAGGAAAACCAATTCTGGGTGGTGAGAATACAATGCAATATATAGGTGATGTATTATAGAATTGTACACTTGAAACCTATGTAATTTTAATAACCAATGTCACCCCAATAAATTTAATAGAAAGTGATAAAAATGTAAAAAATAGAAGTCTATTATGTACTTAATAGGAGTATTACTGATAAAATAAATTGTAAATCTAGAAAAAGTAAAGATTTAATATGGACAAAAAAAAACTAAGTGAGAATCATAATAAATTGTTATGGTATAACTATTCTTTTAAAATTGAAACACATTAAATTAATTACAATACTTAGTTTGAAACACTCTGTAGAATTAAAATATTAATTAACCCATTTCCTGTTTCCCAGAGAATACTTGCCAGCAGTGCTTGTAACTGCAGCATTTACTCTAAAATAACTTTCAGATTATAGTCCCAATCTTATCCCAAAGTTTGCCATGAAATATATCCCTTTTATTATTATTTTCACGTTATTCTAGTATATTGATAGTCTTTGGAAACAAGTGACATCATTCTATTTATAGCATTCTGTTTTTGTAGTGGCATTTTATTTACAAAATATAGTAATTCTCAACGGCTGAAAATGTCAAATCCTAGAAAACATAGAATTCCTATGTCTGAAAAAAAATTATTAAATACTGATCATCATACACATTTCTGTTACATTGGGATTAGAGACAAGTTCTGTTTAGAAATTACTCCAAGAAAGTTTTTATATTTTATTTTTATACTGAAAACCAGTCAGATTTACTTCAGCCTCAAAGAGTGTGTTTATGTAAAATTAAATGAACCTGGAAGTAAGCTGCGCATTTCTTTTTCTAAGTGGGAAATGGGTTAAATCAAAAGTCAGTTTACGGAATAAAGCTTTCAAGTCTGAAAAATTTCTGCAGCATCTATTATACCCCCAACATGGTATATTGAGGAAGCTCAAATTTAGTTCACAGAGGAACTAAATTTTTCTATGGTTGACAATAAGCTTAAATTTACTTATTATTATTATATTTTTTTGCTTTTTCCATTTAGTTTTTATTTTTCTATTTGATGGAAAAGGGAAGTAGGAACTAGGGTTTGAGTATGGAATAGCAGATATATTCCACGTCATATTTTGGGATCTTTATGTGTGTACATTAACAATTACGTATTTTCTACATAGGCTCTAAAGAAGTCATTATTTATTCTATAATGAAAAAGTTGAACAAATTTAAAAGCCAATGTTTCGATGCCTACTCTTGAAGGCTGATCCCTAAGAGCTCCTCATTCATTAAACATGAAGAAAAAAGTGGAGCTTCAATTAATCAGCTTTGGTCTATAACTGAATGTGTTCTATTAAAACACACACACACACACACATTTATAACTTCTAATCCAGTTCTTTGGTTTCAATGCTATAGCCAAATAACCTCTCCTTTTGTCAAATCATAGAGCACTTCCCTATAGAGTTTAATTAACTTAGATATTCAACAAATATTTATTAAGGGCTACAAAGTATGATAGAACAGTTCGTTTATGATGACACAGTCTAACTATCTCATCAGTTTAAAAGTCAACTAAAAGCTATACAACTAAGCAGTCTAATCTGATAAATTCACATGGAACAGGAAACCAAGCAAATATAAAACAATGGTCAGGGGACGCCCAGATAGCTCAGCAATTAAATGCCTGCCTCTCAATCATGAGGTCCTGAGTTTGATTCTCAGCCCTGGCTAGTGCAACCTCATATGCTGAACTGAGGTGCAACTAGTAACCACCAGATGGCTCCCCCAGTTCAGTTACTACCCGACACAGTCTCACATCCACCTGTGCAGAATAAAACCATGTCACAATTGATAATGTAAAAGTATGGAGACTGCTCTGGTCTCTCTCTCTCACACATTCTCTCAAGACAATAAAATAAATCTTAAAAATAAAATAAAACAATGGTCAGCCTAGTTACATTGAGCTAAATTCAAGATGTCGGTACACTGACCATATGTACCGTTTGAAATGGGCCAACCATTGTTTTCTGTCCCATTTAAAACAGTATGTCTGGTCGGCCTAAAAGCAACAAATAATGAATACCACTTTTCATAGCTCCATTATAGAGAGTTAAGAAAGGGAGGCAGGTATAAAAAGAATGGAAGATATGATGAAGAGACAAAGAAATGTAAAATATAAAGTATAAAGAGAAAGAGATACTGAGAAAGATTCATTGTGTAATCAAGGAAGAAGCCACAAAATGGAACTGTTACTAAAGCATGAACTGAAATGTGTACTATGTTAAAGAGGATGGACTTTTGGTACTTGCCTCACAGGTAAGTGGTCTCTCTCCTTTTTTAACCTTAGCAGTAATAAATGGTAACCATATCTAAACATAAATTTGAATAAAATAGTAAATCAGAGCCAAAGCAAAAACCCTGGAGAAAACGCATCATACCACATTAGTCAATAAAGTATTAATACATATGCTCTAAAAATATGTTCAGATATGGTCAATAAAGTTATTAGTTTTTAAAGATTTATTTTATTGTTTTTGACAGAGAGAGACAGAGAGAGAAGGGAGAGGGCTCAGAGCAGTCTCCATAGCTGCATGTCATCAGTTTTCAACATAGTTTCATTCCACACAAGTGGGTGTGTGGGGTGCCGCGCAGGGCAGGAACCAGGCTGGGGTCCTCCCTAGTGGAAGGCATGCCCCCGTGAGCTGGGGGCCGAACCGGGGACCTCCCACATATGGAAAGCTTGCCCCAGTGAGAACTGAACTGAGTGCCTCCCACATGGGAAGCACACCCCAGTTCAGCATATGGGCCCTCATGGGCCAGTGCCAGGATTCGATCCTCAGACCCTAGGGCTGTGAAGCAAGCACTTAACCCGCTGAACCATCCCGGCTTCACAGTAAAGTTTTGAAATTGGGATCCAGGAGTCAAACTGTAATCCCCTGCTCTTGAAAATTTGTGAGATGTAGGAAAAAAAATCACTGCTTTCCTCTTATTATTAGTTTTATAGCTGTAAATATGTTTTTATGCCACTCAATCATCTATCCTCAGCAGTAACTCAAAAGCCTTCCCCCCCAAAGTGTACTACTACTCTCATTCCATAACACGAAAAAGAAGTAACATTAGAAAATCACCTTTAATTTACCTCAAAACTACTAACTATATTTAAAGGATAACAAACTAATATTTGTTACAAAAAATAGAACATTATCACTTTTAAGTACCGGTACATAAAAAATATTAAGAATATATTTTTAATTTTTTACAGAAACATGTCAGTGCTGGGGGTAAGGAAAGGGACCTGTTCTCATATTCACAGATAGTTGTAGTCTTTTTCTACATGCAGGTGTCAATATAGATATGACAGAAAATGAAAGAGCTCAGGGGATGAGGACCAAGAAAAGTTAATTTAAATTATGCTGTGAAAAAATAACAAGCAAAGGTATAATTATGCAATAAGAAACTATTGTCCTAAGAAAAGAGAACATAAAAGAATCTCTTTTCATAATTCTTAGTTTCTTTTAATAAAAACCTTCCAATATCCACATGTTCAAGGTATTTACTCATATATTTCAACATAGTAAATAGTCATAATTCTATTTATGACTATTTAAAATAGTCATTTTATATAGACTATTTTATATAGACATTTTATATAGTCATTTCAATAGAATCTTTATAAAAAATAATTCTCCTTGCTCACCTTATTTCTTTATTTTCTTTCTTTTTTTTCCTTAATAAGTTTTAAAGAACTATGAAATTTCTGGATACATTTTTGTAAATTTTATGGCTACAACAATAACATACCAGTACAAGAGTCCATGACATTTATAAATACCAATGGTACAGACCCAGCTGGAATAACCCCATTCTATCAAAAAGCTCATTTCCTACAACTAGAGAAGGTGATGACAGAGAACAGAGCAGCTGTGTAATTAAGTAATGTCCTGCCTCTCAATGAAATCTAGTGTTGAGTGTTTGACTAACACATTGTATTGGACTTTTAAAAAATAAACCATGTAAAGAAAAAGCAAACATCTGTCTACCTGGCTAAATAATGTACACAGTTTAATTTAGTTATAGAAACTTAGAAATTAAAATAAATATATAACTGATACCACCATTTCACTTTTCAATTAAATATTCACTAAATATTATTCAATCATAAGAAAAACACCAATTTAAACATTTCCTCTTGAGAATGTCCAGCAACTATAATTATAGTACATTTCAATAAAATAGAGTAAGACTTTTTCTTTAGCTACATGATTTATTGAAAGCTTTCTGCTACAATATAATGCACTGGAGAAGAGAGAGAAGACAAGCTTTATGCTCTCGGCAGTACCAATAATTTGACAAGAATAAACACAGTGAAGCTTTATCTGTCCATACAATGCTCAAGAAAGCAGAGAACTTGAAGAATCTTAAAATGGTTGTTTTCTATTTATATTCCAGAAAAGATTTTTGGCAGAAACTGTCAAAGTAGTATTTGCAACTATTGCCCTTTCAGTTCTCTGAAAGAGGTTTAAATGCATGAAATTGGGCTCTTCTTCACAACTTTATACTGTTTTATATTTAGCCAATAGATGGTATTTTTTCAGTTCATTGATTTGAAAAATGAATATGCATTACCATCCAGCACAGTTCCTGGCAGATAACAGGTACTCAAACATTTATTGAATAGATACTGTATTATTACTTGTTAAAATTATGTTACATCAATCCTAGATGACCAATTAAATATTCTCTTGTGATATCATTTTGATATGACATTTTTTGAGGTTTTTCATTTCATATATTTATTCTAACAAGAATAAACTTGTATTACATTCTTCCCATTTACCAAGAGATATGCATTGATCCATGAATAGTGGATGTATTAATAGTTGGCCAGTTAGGGTGGGAGTGAGGGGAAGAAAGAGCACACTGATTTCACTTTCTAAGGCTCCCTGGATAATTCAAGCTAACTCACTAACTGGCAGCTAAATCACTACATACACCACCTTTATACTGTATTCTCTTTCCTATCCTGCTCAGACATAAGTAATTTCAACCTCAGACATCATCTTTCCTGTGAAGTCTTTCCTGGCTCATCCAAGCAAAGCTGTCACTACCTCTTTTCTATTCCACACATTTAACTAAGACACCTACCACATAACACGTATCGTAAGACACTTGACCTATCCATGCACAGGTCTAGCTTTCCCTAGGCTACACTGCTCAAGGGTATGAACTCTTTCTGTCTACACAGTCCTAGAAACCATAGAGCCTGGCTCCTAAAAGGTGCTCAGTTAAGAGTTATTGAATAAATGAGTGAATTAATAAGTGAATGAAATGAATACCTGCCTTGCAATCTTTATTATATCAGACAACCATTAGGAGTGGTTATTAGAGAATATCATTTGACTTTATTATACCTCAAATATGTATAATCACTAAAATAATAACTTATATAATCACTACAAAGTCAAGTTTTAGGATTCAATTATTTCATGATATTCACCAGCCAGAAAACAAAAATAGAAAAAGACAAATCTGACACTTGGTGCTTATAAAAAGATTCCTTCTCAGTTCCATTAGTTGTCATTCATACCATGTGCTCTTACAAAAAATTATTAAAGTAGAAATATACACATATATTAAAGTAGAAATATATACTGACCCCAATATTCATTATTACTATTATCATGTTCTTGGTGTAATATTATAGTAGTAATAATAGTAGAACTAATCTTGGATACTTACTATGTGCCAAGCATTTTGTCATTTTATTCAATTCCTACAACAATCCCAATAGATACTACTATTATCCCTGACGTACAAATAATAAAACTGAGGCTTAGAAAGTTGGGATAAAGTCTCCAAATCACAAATTAGTACATGGGAGGAGTGAGACTCAAGTCCAGGAGGGAGACCTTGGGTTCAAATTCTGAACTGCTGCTTACTAGCTTGTGACCTTGAGGACGTTCTCTACATGGCACTGGGTACATATGGTAAAGCTCTTTCCACATATAGGAACATGTACCGTACTGTCAGTAGTTCACAAATAAAATTCTGAGAAGTTATTCTTTATTTTTCTCCCAGAGTTTGAAACCTTAAAAGGTATGAATTACCCAAACCTCTTAGCAGAGAAAGGGACACAGCAGTACCTGCCGCCCATGAGCAGCCATTAAAGGTATGCAGTTCCTCATTTAAGTAAGAAAGTGAGCTGACACCCACAGTTACAGTCTCTGGACATTTGTGCTCAAATAGTCCCATCAATAAAAAGTTTTCTCAGTGTAAACTTCCAATATATGAGGATAATTTTATTATTTATTTTTATTATGCACAAGTGCTACTATATTTTTATACTGTTATATTTTTATGTTTCTAACAATCAGTCCCAAATTCTCTGCAACTATTTGAACAAGTTTTAATCATATTTGAAATTATTCATTCTAGGTTTTTAAGTAAAAAGATGTTGAGTATTTATAACACACACATGTAGTTTTAAGTAATATCACATAATGTTTAAATTGCCAAATGCTTCAAATGTCCTTCTCTATAATGAGTTTATTTCTAAAAGCAGTTACTTTGTCATCCATTATCTTAACATTAATTCTCACTTGAAGAGACAGACTGGTGGTTTTGTTTTTAATATTTTGATATGTAAATTACTGTGATAGCAATTTTTTGTTTCATACATCTTATGATTTAAGGTTACGTTTTAACCAGATAACCTGTTAATCCACTTAATCTAGCACATGTAAACTGCAAAAGATTGTAACATTCTGAAAGTGGACATATGAGTGTAAACACCACTGTTACTCTGCTCCTAGGTGTGCAAGTCTCTTCTTCGCTCAGGTCGCTCTAGAACCATATGGGACAAGTGGGGTCATTTGGACCCAAGGGCCTAGTGATGTCTCTGTACCACAGGACAGCAAATATCAGCACAGCTTAATATCCTTTTCTGTTTGTAATTTTAAAAATATAAGTGAAACTTAAACCATTCCTCCAGACCCTACAGCAACGGATCACTTTGCACATCCCACTGTAGAAAACATCAATTGTAAAATACAGTAAAGAGAAAAAAAAAAAAAGAAAAAACAAACCCTGAATTTAGAAGTGACTGAGTATACTAGGCACTCAGAAAATATCTGTGGAAGGGATGGAGGTAAAGAGGGAAAGAAGAGAAGAAAGAATTAGAGGGGCTAGAGAATTTTAAAATTTGATATATCCCAAGGAACAAAGTGTTGGTTATCAAATAATTAAATTTATGAATTGAGATTATTTTAGGAACAAAAAAAATTACTATTATTTTTAAATCCCTGGTTTAGAGTAGATTAAGAAATTAGGAGGTGAGACCTAAGATGAGAACACGAGGTCAAGGATTTCCGATGCTCTCAATTCAGGTTTTTTTTGGACATAAGCAAAGGAATTTACATTGGAACCCAAGGCTCCTGATAGAGTAAGGATTTGGGCAACTATACATCATTTAAGTACAAGGTTACATAAGCACAGATGGCCTTTCAATTTCATTTTAAGATAATTTGATTTTTAAATTATACTAGAATATAATTATACTGTGTACAAGTATAACTATATATAAATCTCATAGAACAAAAAAGATTAATTGATAACACTTGAAATATAAATACATTGGTAATTAGTTAGTATAATATCACTAAAATGAAAAAAATGAAAGCCAAGGCATAAAGTGTTCACAGATGACATTGGTGCACTGTTTACCACTACTCAACAAGTATTCAGAACAAAAGGTGGAACTGTTCACTACACCATACCAGTATAGTTTTTAAATAGGTTCAAACATTCATGACTTACTGGTGCTACAAAAACAGGACTTATTTAAAATTTTGTCCCTTGAGAATAATATGAAGAAAGCTTCCTACCTTTGTGATAAGAAGTCGGTATCTATCCAGCATTGCCTGGTTGTCATGGCAGCCTGCTAACAACTGCCATACCTCTGCCCTCAGAGCTTCAGGGACACCACTCTTCACCAGCGTAGATAGCCCTTTCGGTCGTGCACCAAGGTTACTGTGCCTGACAAAACAAGAAAATAAAACATTCAGACTCCCTTCACCACTGCTGGACTGCTGTTGTTATGAAAAATATAAGAGTAATTATTTTATAACAAGGGGTAAGCCTAGGTAAAAAAAAAATGGGGGAGGGGCACGAAATGATAGTTTAAGCTTTGTGATGCCTTATACTATTTTTCTTGATCTTATCTTCTTTATTGGTGAGCCATGTTATTCCACCATCAAGAAAAGATTTTTGTTTCCCCTCTCATTTACATTTTCGAATCATCCTATGACCTTATAATAATGAATGTAACTAAATACTCCGGGCAGCATTTCAAGACTGAACCCTGACATTCACCCTAACAGTAATCCTAAATGTAACTCTAACCACACCCGTACTTCGAGACCCAGCCCTAAAGCTAACACTAGCCCTAACC